>JAODTR010032916.1:0-21399 GCA_025399935.1 Amblyopsis rosae | reverse complement strand
GGTTTGGGGTCCCCTGCTGGAGCTGCTGCCCCCGCAACCCGACTCCGGATAAGCGGGAGAAGATGGATGGATGGATGCTAAGCAAATTAATATCCAAGGCAGAAGCGAAGGATATAAATTTGTATTTATATATACATACATAACACTCTAGTTACTTTATTATTGAAACATTTAGCTTCTCTAATTTCAGTAAATCTCTTACCAAAATAACTGAAATGTGACCTTAGAATACTGGATAGAATTTGGAACTATTTTGCTGATTTATAAATATAATTATTAGATTTTATCTCTGTCCATGTCTACTTCCCTCCGTGGATTTCCTTGCCTCTATTAGACTCCTGCTACGCTATTCATTCCCTCATTGTCCCTGGAGCTCAGGCTAATTAATAGAGCAGTTGCTTCTCTTCCACCAGTTTGGTGCCAAGCATGTCTGTTAGACAAAGAACTCCCAGCCAGCACGTATGATAACCATAATCATGACAGTCAGTAAAAAACTCTAAAAAGCTTGGCAGTGTCAAAACAGAGGCAGGTCTTTAACCACGCCGGCAGGAAACAACAGAGATTGGCTTATAGTGAATTTGCCTGACGTGCTTGACATCATGCAGTACATTCTGACATTTTGAGGTCTTCTTTTGTCTTTTAATGAGATGTTCTCATGTGCCCCTGTTTTGATGTATATCATATGTCATGGTGCAATGTAATTAATTGTTAATTTCTGTCTAAAGCAGATGAATCAACATGATTTGTGTTACAACTGTGTTCTATTTCTGAAGTGTCCAATAAAGAAGTGGGAGCAAAAGCTAAAAGTGAAAGCTGACAGCCGCAGGTCCCATTAACCAGTGGGTAATTCATCAGCAAACATTAAACATCTTGTCTTGGTGTCGTTCTGACATGCCAGCAACAATGGACTGTTATGCTAAAGTGCACTATAACTCTCTCACCCTGCTGCGAACAAAGGCGGTGTGATGTGGAATAAACAATGCCTGCCATGTTCTATATAATCAACCAGCCAACATAAACTGCATACCGTACATACATCTAGGCTAGACAGTCCAGTGTATCTGGATGGCTAGGCATTGTAGCTGTAGCGTGTGTGTGCGTGTGTGTGTGTGTGTGCGCTTGTGCACTTTAAGTTGAAATGGTAAGAAAATAAATGTGACAGTTGTGGTGGGTAACCTGAAAAATTGTGTCTTTGTGGTTGTGTGGTTGGGTAGATAGTTCAAAGAACTGTGGGGAGTCCGTTTAGAACTCTAGCATGGGCTCCCAAAAAACAATGCCCAATTTAAGTGTATGTAATTAGTGGCATACACTACACAGAATATCTCAGAACTAGTACTTGGTTAGGATCACTTTGTTACAATTAGGTACACAGAGTAAATTACAAATACAAAAGTAATTTACTTACAGTTTGTTCATAGACGCACAAATCTCCTAACAAGCATCACAAACCATAAGTGGTGGGTTTGGCATCACTGCAAGATGGCTTCCACCTATACTAACTAAGACACCATGAGTGGACACTCAGTCACTCCTATCATAATGGGATAGCTGCCCTTTTTCACATAACTCTTACCTCTGTTTGCCATGCTGCGCTGAAGAATCTGTTCAACCCTTACCGCCATATCAGACATGTTCTGGGCAATGGCCTGGATACGCTCCACTAGCCCAACTGGTTGAAGCCTAACACACGCACACGCGTGCACACGCATGCACAAACACATTCAAGTGAAACACACACACACACACAAACAAACATAGGAGTAATAATTCAGCAATATATTTTTATTTATTTCATTTCTCATGATGATAAGTGGGTCATAGTTGCCCATGATGCACTTCAATATAAATAAATGCATAAAAAAAAAATTAAAAAAAACATTCAAATCATTTTGGCGAAGGCAGTGTCTTAAGTGAAGTGCGTTCTACCACCAAATCCTATGAAACATAAAAGTGGGAATTGCATTTCTTTCACTACCTCCATCCAGCAAACAGCATTTGCCTTATTTAATTCTCGACTCCAATATCAGCACGAAGAAGTGGAGAAGATGCTAATTGTGTGGAACTTGGATGGAGCGTGAAATAGAAAAGCTCTTAAACACTGACAGACACAATGTATGTGTTGAGATAAAAAGGTGACTCAGCATATTAAGGCTGGAGCCTGGGAGAAACAGGAGCAGAGCACAATTATAGGTTGTTAGCAAATGTGTTTCACTGCACTTGACTTCCACAGCTTGAAGACAATCATGGAGCAAGACGTACAGTATAGGAGACAGAGCAGACAGAAAAGGAATTATTGTACTGCTATAATAATGATATACAATGAAAACACAAGATGATGACATGTAAATAAACCAGGTAGTCTATACTGCATTTTGGCAGCCAATTCCTGTAGATAACTAACACTGAAAGGGATTAAATGTAGAAATGTAAAACTTAAAAGTAAAAAACTTCTTGAGTTAGAAAATACATTGAAGAGGGCAAAATGTAAATGACATTTTAAATTATTATATGTCATATTCAGTTATACTGTACACTACAGCAAATTCCTTGAGAACATCTAAACATTGAAAAGGATATAATGTAAAAATTAAAAGTTACAGCATACTAAATTTGCACAGCTAATTCCTAACAAGAGCATGCAATGTAAATTGAATGCACATATGATGAAGAGCGCATCAAGGGATAACTGTTTCGAGCAAAGGATCCAAACTGAACTAAATTGTAATTTCACCTTGGAATTTAAGCATATTAACAAAAGTATGAGGGGTCTCGCCAGAGATTAGCCCATCATATATTTCAGCAAGCATGCGATAAGGAAACCTAGTAAAAAGGAGAGAAAGTGAACTGAAAGGAAAGGCTGTGATACACTGAGACACAGGGTTAATAGTCTATTGTAGCTTTGTTTTATTGAAAGCTGTGCACTTTAGGAAAGTGGCAAGATGGTTCTACAGCACAGCCACCACCAAACCTCCCTTGAGCCATCCAGCATTAAACACAGAAAGGCTAGCGCACACACTGTTCCAGCAGTGTACCAGGGGAGCAAGGTTCTCTCTGCCTGAAGGGTATCCTAATGGTGAGGAGTCGCGAATTACCTAGACTGTAGTATATTATAACCATTAGGATGGCCTTTTAGTTGTAACATTTAATTATGAGGAGGCACCCCTCTCCATCCTATGGGTCCACTTCTCGTGGGAGGAACCATGGGGATTGGGTGCGCTGTCAAATGGGTAGGAACCGTGGGGGTTGGGTGCCATATGGTGGCCATATGGGTGGCAGCAATGGTCAGGAACCTCGACGGACCAGACCCAGGTGGCAGAGGCTGGCTCTGGGGACGTGGAACGTCACCTCGGTTTGGGGGAAGGAGCTGGAACTTGTGCGGGAGGTGGAGCGCTACCATTTAGATCTGGTGGGCTTACCTCTACGCACAGTCTTGGATCTGGAACCGTACTCCTGAATAGGGAATGGGCTTTATTCTACTCTGAAGTTGCCCAGGGTGTGAGGTGCCAGGCGGGTGTGGGAATACTCACAACCTGGTTTATGTGGCTCGCAAAAGGGAACTTTGGGGTTCCCTGCTGGAACTGCTGGAGCTGCTGGAGCTGCTGGAGCTGCTGTCCCTGCGACCCGACTCCGGATAAGCAGGTGGTGATGGATGGATGTTTTATTTTATATTTAACATTAAAAGAGCCATGATTTCAGACTGCAGAAAAACATGATTTTTGATACAATACTTGGATTTTAATGATTACATTGTTATCGATTTACAATGTAATTTGTATTGTTCCAGCTAAATTCAGTTCAACACCTGAGCAAATAAGCAGCAGACTCAGAATTGTGTTCATCAGTAATTCTTTAAGAAAACATATTTTCAAAAATGTTACCCGTCACCTTGGGTAACACGAGCAGTGAAGCAGCCATGTCTATGAGGGAAAGGGGCATCAATGCCTAAAACTACAGACTGCTTCGTAGAGTGTGAGAGAAGGTCTGTTGCCATGGAGACCACAGAGCTCACAAGTCTGGGATGGCATCTGAAACTTGTCCGACAAGAAAGTCTTCTCTCCCAAGGCTCCATACTTGGCTCCATGTCTGTATTCCAAGTCCAGCAGCTTTTTAAAATATTCAATGCTATTCTATGCTCAGATTACACATTTCAGACTCTAATAGTATTAGTTTGTAAAAAATGATTTTCCATTATTTCTGTAATTACTTTTACCTTTTACCAACCAGCCATGCTTTACCTGTCCAGAGCTGAGCTGAGCTCATCCAGTCTGTGGGAGTCAGTGGTGTTGCCCAGTTTAGACAATGTGTCCATTCTCTTCAGAATAACCTCCAACATGTCACTGATCTTCCTTAGTACCCCACGGGACTCTGGCCCAACAGGCACTGAAAGAAAATGACGATTTTTAGACTTTTTTTAGACTGCATCTGAATAGAAAGACAGATACGATGCAAACGTGAAAGAGAAAAGTAATGTGCGTGTAAAGCATATCAAAATTATTAGCATGATGCAGTATTCAATATAATAACTTACATGTTTTGTTTTTTATACTACTAATAGTAATTCTACTACTACTACTACTACAGTACTAGAAGGAGGAGCAGAGGAGTAGGGCGGCAAGTGGACAGCGGTAGAACGGGGCGATAGGTGACCAAGAAATCACTGGTTCGAACCCCGCTAACTCCTCGCCAAGTGTCGAGGTGTCCTTGAGCAAGACACCTAGACCTAACTGCTCCCGGTGGTCAGGTGTCTCCTTGCATGGCTGACATCGCCATCAGTGTATGAATGTGTGTGTGAATGGGAGAATGTGAGGCAAATACTGTAAAGCGCTATATAAATGCAGTCCATTTATAATTTAGCAGTATTAGCTCAGCAAAGAATAAAAATTCACCAAATGTAAAGTTTTGCCATACTTGTATAACCTTAAAGTAAAACTAACAACGGTTTGTCACCAAAGTACAATAGTGTTTTTCACTACCTGCAGCTAACAGCAGCACGGTAGCCTGACAGTGTTGTTTCCGCCCTTGTCTCTAATTAGTTTTGACCACTAGAGAGCTGCTGAACCAAAACGGTATTATTGCACCAAGTCAATTAAAAATCCTACAGCTATACGGAGCCAGATCAAAACAGCAAAGGTCCTGACCAAGTGCTGCTCGATAATTAAAATGAACTAATAAACCAACCAAAATAGTCAACTCAACACTGACGGACTGCATTGGATTTTGACCTCTGCTAAAGGGATTTGCACATACCTTTAATGTTCAGTAAATATAATGAGTTATATTTTTAGTTTCTTCAGTTACTCTTTAGGTATGTGGACTGAAGCCTTGAGAAAAATTATAGCGGTTTAGAACATCTACAAAATGTTCTGGGAAACTAAAACTCAACCTCTATGTTCTCATTAGACTGCATTGTTTATAGATCCGAACCCCTACACTATCATAGTCCTTTATCAACGCCTTGGAGAAAGTCACCTTTGGTAGATATCACCAATGTTTAAGTACGTCACATAAAAACATTTATTTTTAAATGATGGCAGAAAAAAGATGTTGCTGTAAAACATAAAAGCGTATGAGATACAGACTGCATTAAATTCTACATTGCAGTAGATGTCTAGGGTCCTGGTTGACAACCAGCTTTAGTAATTGGCTTGAAATTAATCAATTGCCAAGACAACCGCTTTGTATTTGCAGGTTTCCACTAGAAAGACAATGAAAAATAAAGTATAATAAGTATTTAGCCTTGCACAAGGAGCATTAAAATCAAACCAGGCTGATACATGGTGGTTAAGTAACTACTATAATGGACATGAATTAGGCATAAGGTACTGTGTGATAGCAAATCGATTTTGTAAGTAAATATAGTCTAGTGAATGCTATACAGTATCTTGCTAAGCATGTACATGGTTGTGTACACTCATCTAATCAAGCATCGCTTAACTTACGCTTAACATAATAGTAAGAACATTGGATTTGTTGCTATCTCACAGTACCTGAACTATAGCCTCTAAGCTTAAGTGTGGGAAGACCAACATACATGTCTTCTCGATAACAACATTCCACGCACAACTTCTTAAGTAGTGCCTATTTAGAACTGTACTTTACTGCAGGCAACTGTTCGTCTGCTTTACATTTTTCCCATTGCTGCCTTGAGTCCCCTTGAGAGTCCCCTGTGCTGCTGACAGTGTTAAAGGAGCAAATTGTCTCTCTGTGCTAATGTGTGGCCTCTCGCATGTCATTTCTCATCTGCTGGTTAATAAAGGGCCCATTTAACAACAGCTAATCTCCTTTAATGACTCCATTTCCGAAGTGCCACAGCACAATCGATTTTATGAACAAATTCCAATTAGATCACCATTTGTACTGTGTGCAGCAAAGACCTGGCCAGCCACGCAACAACAGGTCGTGAAGGGTTCTGGCTTTCCACGAGCCTGCACAGCTTGTTTCCAGATTCATTCATTCATTCATTGTTTGACGAGATCATATCTCCATAATGAAAATACTACATATGACAATAATATATTTCTCAGAAAATGCACTACAGTATATTATTATTAGAAAAGGAACAACACTTTAAATGTAGCAAATGCTACATAGAATGCAAATAGAAACATGTTAAATAATTTTATGTTTATGCTCAGATGGAAATAGTTTGCTCAATTTATCGCATGATGTCCATGATAATATTTCCCATTGTCAAATTGCAATATCTCTATATAACACACAATTAAAGTGCATTACAGTATGTCTCTTGACAGTACTCTGAATCACTGATTTATCTTAATCAGACCTTGAGACAAGACACGTCTCTCAGCTGGAGGCTGTTGTTTTGTGCTTGTTTACATTACCATGATCACTCTAAACATCTGCTTAGTGATGAGGGCCACATTGAATCCAAAATGAAAACATAACATTACAGCTACGTGGATATAAAATCAGTGCTAAAGCATTGCACGAAGACAAGAATACCACACATCTGTTCACAACTGAACCAGGTGATTCAGGCAGATTGTTAGCACTGGATGGACAAATACAGCTCATATGTTTCAATCAATCCCCGCCCCAGTGTCTACGCTCATCTGCCGCCGTATAGCCTTTTGTCCCATGTACACAATGGAGACTTGGGCTGACAGTCTCCGGCACTATCGCAAACAGATGCTGTCTACACCGCATCTCACTGCAGCAGACTGATCTGGATGCCAACAGCTCTATTATCAACCTGATGCATGTATTACTTGTGTGGAAAAAAAATCACTCACTTGTTAAACAGCAGGTGCATGTTTGTAGTGATCAAATTAATCTATTATTTCCTTGAGAGGTCAAATAAAATCAATACCTGCCAATACTATGTGTATTTTATAGAAAGAGAAAGAAAAAGAGAGAGTTAGAAAGAGTTAAAGTATTGACTTCTGAGGCAGTGCTTTTGTTCCTCTGTTTCCAACTGCATAAACAGTATCTTATTTAATCATTCAATTAAAAGAAAGAACAATAAAGGATGTTTCACTTATTGGTACAGGTGCCGCTGTCTTCAGAGAGAACCGTGGGCAGCACATTTGTTGTTATGTGCTAAAGTATGCACAGCGGATTAGACATTAGACAGTCTAGTGGATACTGTATTAGCTTTTCTCTGTTTATTTTAGGCTGTTAATATAGCTGATTAGCTTGTTTATTCTTAGTATGTTTTTCACAATAATGCAATAGATGTAATACAAAATAAAAGATCAAATGTTAAATAAGTAACTTCAGCCGAGATGTGTTAGCTTATTAAAATACATTTATTTGAATGGTACAGCGTTTGTACTATTTTACATTGCTGCACTACGGCAGTACTTATAATTGCTCACTGTATTGCTTAAACAAGAAACTGTATATGTAGGCCAGGAAAACCACAACATATGGTTAAATTAAGATTCAGTTGCTCTGCGGAATCTGTGAGGGAGGTGTCTAACATGGTAGCAGATCTATTAGCCCAGACAGCTTCTGTCACTTATCCTCACTGGAGCCCTGATAGCCTGGGAAAAGGAAAAGTACTCACATTTATTTTGCAATCTGTGCCTCATCTCACTTTAATTAAAAACAAAGTATCTTATCTTCTGGATATCACTTAAAATGTCTCTTCTCATTCCCACCACATCTCTGGACCAGCTACTACACATGCTTTTTGAGGTGATTTTCATGAATAATATATGTTAATGTTGTGTTACATTAGCTCTTAATAGAACAGGCACACCTTTATGATGTAGGATGTTTTAGCTACTCATATAACTGTGGAACCCCCTTGTTCACACAGGTCACGGGGCAACACAGGTTTGGAACAACTGCAATACCCACAATAGTAAGAACCGAACGCAGGATGTGGAATCCTATCCATCTAGGTGTAGATTTTGTTTATAGACCAACACAGCCATAAGTGTTCTTTTTTATTATTTAGTGTTCCCTTCCGGGGTGCAGATGCATTGCTCTTTCTAGTGAATATCGAAAATAACAGGGACCTATTGAAGCAGCTGGAAATGGCTGACTCAGGCACACAACATGTAGTCTGCTGATGGAGCACTGCATTGCAAATGCAGGCACTATTTCCATTATCCTACTCATAACAGCATATGAATGTTGTGTTGCGTTAAACCACTGTAGTCGCTGTTGTAAAAACATGACAAATATAAATATGTAATCCAAAAATGGAATGTGAAGTTTAACTCTTGTCTTGTCAAAACCTTTGAGGGTAGGGGCCTAGAAAAATTATGTGCATGAACATGCTTATTTGCTTTCATATTGGAATATGGGAAAGATGCAGTCTGACAAAGTATAACAAAAAAAAGTCTCCTTAGTAATTTTCAGACATCCAATATAACTTCTCAGCCTGCTTTATACAGTATGGCATTCTGCATACTAAACATGTTTGATTAAGGGAAAGTCCAGGCTACATCAGATTAGCTGCAAAATAAATCAACAAACCAGATTCCAGCTCTAGATAATGCAACATCTGTCAAACTAATCGTCATCCAAGACTGCCTGCAGTAAGACATTGCGGTATAATCAGTCACACCTCTAAATTCCAGTTTAGATTAACAGACAGATTGTGTGTGTTTTTTTTTATGTAATATTCAAGATTGTCATTAAGTGTTCTTGTGTTTGCTCCTATTCTTCTGACAATACTATATTTGGATAGGGTCAGCAGGGCTTTGTTTGCTTAAACACAATCTTCCACAAGTTATCTCAGGAAGAAATGAGAGAGAAAAAAAACCATAATACACCTTTAGCCAATTCTGCATTCTTATGACCAAGTGTTAGCTTTCAGCTACAATTACCATTTGTAGTGGTCTTTTACAGATTGTGTTGTTACTAAAGTCTATTTAGTTCAAATACCTTATGGTTAAATAATTTAATGTTGCATGTCTCTTACAGCATGTAGAAGTTTATCTGCATCTGCACGCATATAAGCATAATGCAAATTCCTATTCATCCTTATTGATTGAGACTAGCATAAATTGATAAAATATAATGTGCCACAACCTACAAGTTTAACTGTAATAAATACATCCAATGTTTTTTTTACACTCCAAATCCTTGCTTTTCTTGCTAGGGTAGAACATCTCATACTGTAGAAACTCAGCAGTCCTATTATTCAAACCTCTACTTTAACATATTGCCAAGTAGTGTTCTACTATGTAAATATTTTACAGTGATTCCAAACCATGGACAAAATTCCTTTATCAATAAAGGTCAATTAAAATGTATCCATAATATCTGGGCATTCTGGAAGGGAACACACTTGTATATTCATCTGATTATTTCTTTCTCCATTTTCTCAATGGGAGAAAAGCAACTTCAACCAGCAGTCATTCTACAAGTATGCCAGCCCCTCGCTATAAGAAATGTATTTTTTTGTTTTATTTGGTGTATCATGTGGTGAAAAATGCTGAGCCACTTAACATGCATGCAGGATGCGTCAGAAGCCTTTGATCTGTGGATTAATTGGGTTGGTTTCTCTGTGACTTTATCACTGCCCTGTGTGTACTGCATAGTCAAGTCTTCGTCTTTTAGCTGACAATGTAGTGTGTTGGCTCACAAGCCCACAACATTAAACTAAATTGAAAGCAAATTCACCATAGAGATAATAAATGATCTGTCGTGTGGCATGTAGTGTTATCTCAGCACTGCTAACTACTAGCCTGGTACCTATACACTATGAACCACACTGCATCCATTTGTTTGTAAACAATACGTGCACACAAAAAAAGAGAGAAATGATGTCTCGAACAGTGCATTAAGAGGTTGGTGATGATGATGATGATGATGATGATGATACGTATACATTTGCCTTGACAAATGGTAAACCTGAATAAGCTCTTAGTGTCACAACTGCATTAAATCCATTACTGCACATGGACACTATGAAGGTGGTCTTCAACGAAGCTATTAGAAAACCACGGTTCACCTCTGGAGCCTTTGAGATAACCAGGATCAAACACATTGTTCTTTCATGCTTCCTTCTCCGCTAGAATATATTGTCTCTCTCCATCTGGCACCTCTTTCTTCTGCCTCATATTAGTGTAGCATCTTGTACCTTCAAAACGCTGGTAATGAAGTTAAACCAAAGAAAGTAGAACTGAATACAGCTAGCTCATGTAGCGCTACACAAGCAAACCATAGACTGGATTCGATTGCAGAATGCAGAGTAAGGTATTATTTAATAGACCTCTCTTAAAGGGTAACTGTATTTTAACTCCAGTCTGATGAAAGAAAAGAAAAAAACAAAAACAAAACAAAACAAACAAACCAGCAAAAGCTTTTAAGTGTTCACTTTAAAGTTTTTTAAAAGCTTTTAAGTGTTCACTCTCACAAGGCAATCAATGAAATGCCCCATACAAAACATTGTGACCACTCATCTCATGAAGGCCAAAACAGAGACACAGCAATGCAGTAGAAACAAGCCATGCTAGTATAGACAAGTGCCATAATCCTCTGTTCATTCACTACATGGTGTGAAATTAGTTTTGTTCTTGTTCTGTGTTGTCTGAGTGGAGGTGTGCACAAACGTATCTTACACAGTCCACAAGCTCTCTGCAGCTCTCTTACGGCCCCCTGCAGAGGTGGTTTGTGTGTAGTATTAGTGCTTTAACAGTGCTGCTCCATTGAACATCCCAATAGCCTGCACATTCATTACACTAACTCCCAATATCTCTCCACTGCTCTCCCTTTCATTAGCAAAAGCACACACGGACACACACACACTCAGTGAGCCTGGGTTTACATAGCCGAGATCTCCCTGGTTGGGTTGAAGGCATTTAATGAGCTGCAGGCCAGATGCCTTCCCCAGACTGCTGCCTGGGATTGGTTAATTAATCAGATGGCTCTCCTGTCTACAATCTCTCTCTCTCTCTCTCTCTCTCTCTCTCTCTCTCGGTATGCTCTGATCGCTTCAAATCGCTAATCTCCTTTTTTTTTTAATATCTGGCACTTTTGTTATTTCCATTCTCCAGTGTCGTTATGTAGGAGAGTAGGCTACAAGTGGTTCATCCACTACTTATGTATGCTATCCTGCATACAGATGTAGTGTAGTGCTCAATTAATGAGCAAGACCCTCTAGAACTGCACGTGAGATAGCCTGCCAAATGTATTCCGTGTCCTGCAGTCAGATGTATGAACTCATTCTTACCTCCAATTGGAGAAGGTTGTACCCATTTGGCTTTAGTGACCAGTCAATCTTCGCAGCTTGTCCCTTTATAACTATTGTACATGCTTCAAAAAAGAAATGCATCACCACCACTATGGGGACTTAACGTTGAAAAATGTATTGCCTGCTTCTTGTTTCTTTTGGAAGGGTTATACTGTAGATAGGAACTCCAGTTGTCCCTTGCTGGCTGGTCACTGAGGACGGGGAGTCAACATTATGTGAGGCTGCGATAAAAGAGACAAGCCCACAAGGTGTACTGTAACGTTTACTTTACCCAATGGCTAGTGCTGATATGGTTTATATATGCAGGGACACATAGCACAAGCACAAAACTGTGCTGAGAAAGCGAATTAGCTTCTCTGAGTGATTGCTTTTTTTCTGACTTCGATTCAGTCAATCTCTCTGTTAAATAAAGCGGAGGGGGGGACGGTTATGCTTTCACTTTCGACATCCAACGCCTGGCCATTTGTGCTGTTCATTTCGAATAAATAAAGTGGTAAGCAAGCATGAGGGCTATAGCCAAGGCTATAGCCAAGGGCATGCGTGGTCAAAGTGGGGACCGGATCATATTCTCGGCTGTACTATACTGTAGGTTATACCTACGGTAAATTACATAAGTTACATAAGCTACCATCATGAAAGAAAAGGAGAACTGCTGCTGCGTTATTAGCCCCTTATCTAACCCCCGTGTGTATGCAAGGTTACGATGCTGTGAGGAGAGCACATCCAGCGGGACCATAGCTGAGCAACGGCTTCTTTTGAGCCGCTATTGATGAGCATACGGAGGGGGTCCGTCTGCCCGCTGATGGCAATCAGAGGAGCCCCGTGAAGCTCCCAGCATGCTCCCTGCCTGCTCATTAGCGGCACAGGGCATAGCGGCAGCGCTGTTAAATTGGGAAGGGGGGACGGGGGGAGCCGCCAGCGGCAGGCAGCGTGGACACCCAGCGCATATAGCTTACCTTCAGCTCGTACGGTAAAGGGCGAGTCGCCGGGTCTCTTGGCGGACAGCTGCCCCCCCAGGGAGGTCATTAGAAAGCACAGGGTGAAGAAACCAATCCCCGCCACAAAGATCCTGCAGCAGTGAGTCGGAGAGGCAACACTGGGTCAGAAATTAGGGAGGGAGAGACAGACCGGTGGGTGAGGAGAAGGGAGTGCTCGCGTTTTTGGGACCACTCCAAGTAACCGACTTATATAATGTTTTGTGCTTGATTTGTACTGTGACAGATTTTACGAGACGCATCCCATTGTACCAACGAACATTGTAGTTAACTACAGCAAAATGCTGGGTGTTCACTCAACTGTTCCAGGATGAATAAATTACAAACATTTGTTTTGTGAGCAAGCGTTCAATATAAAACATGTCATAACAAATGGATAAATGGCTAAGTGATGCTGAACATGCCATGGTCAACAACAGTGTTATGGTTGAGTCATGAGCGCAGAGATGTGTCTTATTTGGATAATCTCATGGTTCAGAGAAAATGGTCATGTCAACTGTCAAAATTATAATAATATTATTTGGGGCGAAACGAATTGTTTGTGCCAAGACTTCTGTCACACTATACGCTCTGTTTTGGATCTGGCACAACACACTCGCCCTTCCCCTCATACACAGATACTCAAACATATTAAAATAAAATATATTATTTCGCATTTATGTATAGGATAGGAAAATTATAAACAGACTAGTCAATTGTGCATGTTGCAATGCAAAAACTTTGTACCGCGCTGCAAAACGTTATTGATCACAAACATGAAACGTGGCAAAATTGACATTTAATATGAATGTTAAAAATGCGTTTGTCTTTACGTCCACTTACCTGAACGGTTTAAAAGTCAGAAGGCATCTCCTCACCATAATGGAAAAGCCGATGATCGCTGCAATCATTTTCCATAGACAAAGAAAGTGCAAGATCTGCCTAACTTTGTCCCGTGTCATAAGGATCTGGCAGATGCTTTAGTAATCATTAGCCTACTTTTATCCAAAAACCAGAAGAAATATGTGCTGAAAAACATTTAGTTCAAAGCTATAGATAATTAAAGCTATCTGTATTTTATGTGAACAACTCGCTAGAACAACACTCCTGACCTAGTGTCTTCCAGCACCACAATCTACAGTACATCGACGTTCCGTCTTTGTCTCTGCAAGTGAAATTATTTTGCTTGCTTCGCCAAAACCGAGCGCAAAATCTGTTCAATTCCTTGAGAACGACTGCTTGCGTGCAGAGTGTCACTGGACTGTATGGTGCACATACTTTCTATTCTTTCATCAAAGTGTGTACAGTTCCTCCCCTGTAGCCTAGGAGGCTATATCATATTTACTCACAGCGCCATCTCACGATGGAGACGGTAAATACATAGGTCCTTAATTTAAAGCGTATTCCCATAACAGCTAATAAAAGACGCAGTAGCTTTTACGCGTATTACTGAACAAAACAAATGTATAAAAAGTCACTACTTTATGTTAACGTATTTTAAGACATTATTGAAATATCTGAGCGAGAATACACAGCATAACATAATCTCCCAACAGCAAGACTATGCACAACTGTCTGTGGATGGAATATAGGTAGCCTACACAAAAATCGACGTTAGGATTGATGGCAGTGTAGTTTACATGATACGGGCTTAATGTCCAGGCTCGTTGCTTAGTAGGCTAACATTATGTGGCAATATAAAGTCTGGTGATAAGCTATCAGAATTTTGTGAATGGCCAGGTTATCCCAGGAAATTATTTTTCTTCCCTGATGGCACCAGCATATTCCAAGGCGATGTTTGTGGTTAATGGACCATGAGGAATAATTTTTCATACGAATTGGACACCACAAAGTCCTGACCTAACCTTAGCCTCATTGAAAGTATTTTTATGAAGTACGTGGGTCGACTCGTAGTAGTGGGTCGTAATAGTAGCCAAGGCCTCGAGGTAGGCAATAGGCCTATAGGCTAATATGTCTGCAAAGGTAGACAAAGTAGACGTTGAACACAGTTGTCTAGAGAATACCAAGGCGAATACCCGCCGTAATCAAAGGCGGTCCAGGAAATATTAATGTGCGACTTTTTAAATTTTTGACCAGGCATTGGCAATGTATTTCAGCACCACGGAGAGCGCTGCTGGAGAATATGTTGACAGTTATCAAACAGCGACATCTATCGGAAGAAAATTAGAGAAAAGGCATCTTTTTGTATAAGATATGCTTGGTTCACTTGAAGGAACGATCGTATTTTTGAAATTGTTTAGCTAGATTAGACTCGTTAGCTTCACTGAATTAAATTATAAATGTTCTGAAAATTGAGTTGCAATGTAATGTAGATTAACTATGGGTTATTTCAGAAAGCATACATCTCCTAAACTGTGACAAACCTTGGCTATTTTCTGTCTTTGCATATTATATCATATTATATCAATAATAAGCTGTATTGCAAGACAAAAACAATAGCTGATGACAAAAGAGGGTGGTAATTTACCATCTCACATACTTCCACAGAGCACAGTGGGAAACCAGCATCCCCTGCTTCCATGGCAACTGTTTTCACAGTGATCAAGTGCGGGGTTTGCCGTTAGCCCCTGTGACTGCCAACAGCTGGGTGAGAGCACTGCCTGGATGAATGACATTCCATCCAGGCAGTGCTCTCAAAGGCATTCACCAGTCAGATCACATTCGCTTCCAATGACAGCCTCACTGGGATGTCAATGTTGCTGGCTGGGCAGCCCTCTCACAAGGCCAGCTGTCAAGACCATGAGATACCTGAGACAGAAATGTGATTTTGTGTGTGTGTGTGCGTGCAGGTGGGTGGGTGTTGTGTGCTGGGATAATAGGCATATGAACTGATTACTGTGGTGTGGTGTCTGTCTCTCTCTTTCTCTGCCATATTGCTCTATTGGGGAATTAGTTTCGTGAAAGAGCAGCCATAGTCTCCTGGATCAAATTTCAACCACTTTTATGAGGTAGAATATCCAAACACACGACATCCTGCTATCCCCAAGGTTGTCAGTTATACTACTTGTTTCTCACACAATACATTTTATTCTGCTGCTTCGTTTCTTTTCTTACTTTCAGTCTTATTAACCGTATAATAACATAATGAGGCTGCTTGTGTCTTTCTCTTTGTGGTTTTGTATCCTTTGTATTTTGGGAATTAAGGCCAGATAATTATTTTAAAAGTATTAGACTGAACCATGGCTCTATATAAAATTAGAAAATGTGCCCCATGGGAAATAATAAATGGGGAAAATGAAGGCTTTCATATGATAAAACATATCAGTTTCTGCCTGGCTCCATATAATGACAGGTGAAAAATCCATTGTTCTCTTTTATCTAATCTTAGTATTAAATTAAGCCCAGTCAATCGATGTTTGTCCTATTCATTATTATATGGTCTCTGCCATGTTTTTACCAAACATTTATCCTGTTATTTTAGGATACATGCTGTCTTATTATATACAAATATACAGTTGGTTTTTATTCTTCAGTTTTTCTAAAATCTGGATCAATTCTAACAAAAACCTAAACTATTCGGTATTTGCAAGACACCATTCATTTTCCAGTGCCATCATACACTCTACCATGTACCCAGCAATCGAGCATCCTCAATGGAGCCACAGAGAACCATGGAATAAGGTGAGGAATGTTTCTATAAATGGAATGGCCACTAAACCACCAGATTTACATATGCTGACCATTAAGGGCAATCAACATGGTGTGAACTATTTCATGTATTTTGCAAATAAATGTAATTCAATTTGATCAATGGTATGGCAATGGGGTCTTTATAAGGTTAAACAGCATGCAACAGTATAATACCTATTCACCCAATTAAGCTATCCTGATAGCATTAATTATTGTACTTGTGTTTTGCCCTTGGGAATCTTTGCACAGTAGCTGGTTTGAGACTGATGCATATTTGAGCATGCTGCGTGTACTCATCAGTCTGAGTTCATTCAGATGTTTAGCACAATTGATTGACAGGTTGTAATAGCTTCTCAAGTGGTCATATTATCTAAATGTACTCAAAACTTGTTTTCTGCTAGTTTTAATGCAAGGTGGACAATACCAGATTGGCATTTGTGGATTAAATTGTCTGCAATCCATTTGGTGACCACTAGAGGTCAAGAGAACATAGGTAGCATCTGACCCACTCCTACTCCCAACTCAATACACAGCAACAGCCTGCTCTGATCTTTGTAGACACAGTTGATATGGTTGTCTATTTAGAATTGTAAGCACAAATGGTTCAATCTCAGTGAAAAACATCACAGTGAATTGAACCAATCACAGGGAACTGGATGATTGCTGATCTCATTTCTGCGTCAGGACTCTCAAGCCTGGACGTAACAAAGTGGCTGACTTGCACTTACTCATCAATTCATCAACTGTAGTATTCAACAGGGATGATTTATCCAAATGACACAATAATATCAAGAGTAGATTATGTTGTTTTACATGCAAGTACAATTCCCAGAACTCTGTTACATAGCGTTTTGACAGTGACCATGCAGTAGCCTTGTAAAACATCTTAATTTGGAATATTTTGCTTATTATTAACTTATTCTAGTCTAGATGGTTAAAGATTATCTGCCCAATCAGTGTCCAAGTGGGTAATTGAGTTGGTGTTGACACCAACATTGAACACACATGGTACAGTCTTGTTCTGGTTAAACGTGGTTCACTCACCTGCTAATAAATCACTCCACAGAAATACTTTTGAATGGCAAGTTCCCAGACCATAGAGATTCATTGTGACAGTTGAAAAATCCCGATGGCCCTGCTACCAACATAGATCATGACAATGCTGAGGGGTAAAAATAGGAGGGTGCTGGATACAATATATCATGGCTATCCAAAGGAATGTTGATTTCTCTCTGAATTCTGTGCATGGTTTGCATGCTAGCCAGGGACATGTCCCTAGAAAAACATAACACAAGGGCAATACTTCAAGATCAATCACCCACTGTAGATTTCAATGGAAGACCAGGTAAAGAATAAATGAAGGTGAGGGCAATAACAAATCACTTGCTGTACGGACGTGGTGCATATTGACAGCCATCGAATAGCCATAGCTATTCAATCATGACTCACTTCTGTAAAACCCAAGGCTCTGTCTGTGACAGGGTTATAGGCGGGTGTAGGACATTGTGTATAATGCACACGTACTATGACAAGGTATGGAGAGATAGCAGAAAGCACTGTAAATGTATGAGAGGGGTGGTATCGTCGGTATGGGTTTGAACTCTGCAAAATGGATGTTTGAAATGTGAACGTGATGTGTGCGACAAGTTCTATGGGTGGAAAGGCTTTAGTAATTTTATTTTGGCAGAAAATGTGGAAATCACTCACATACAGTATTGATTTTTGGTTTGTTTTGTTTATATTCTTTGGGGGGGGGGGTATATGAAGGGTGGGGGTGGGGAGGGTTAAGGGGAAGTTAAACACTGGGAAAGCAACAGATCTGACACCGCATGGTAAATGATGAATCAAGTTTACATAATATAGAACTGCTTAATTGTACGTATGTTGAGCCTAAAATAAAAATAATGGCAACAGACAGAGAACTGGCTGTGTTCCATTCAATCATTTGCAGTGCTGTTTCATTCCAGAGATACTGTATAAATAAAGCTTACTTTCTTCTTTTGAACACAGTGAAGTTTCCCTCTTTGATAAAGTAAATGTGTTTGTTGTGTTCAACTAAAATGTGTAGGCTATTGGTTTCTCTCTCTTATTACATCTTAAAAATGTAATGCACATGTTTAACTGTCATTCCGTTACAGTTATATATCCAAATAAATAGAAAATAAGAAATACAAACCCATTTCCAAAATAGTTGGGACAAGCAAAAGTGATTTGTAAATTCCATTCAACCTGTACTATATTGGAAACAATACAACAACACAATGTTGTATTGTATGATGTTTTACCTTATATACTATAATTGTTAAATGAAAATACACACCATTTTCAAAACTGATGACTCCAATACACTCATATATTACATACATACATACATATTATTTTACTTACTCTTATTAAATATGTGGGCACTGAAGACACCCATATCTGAAATGTATCAAGTAGAATTGCCCCACCCCCGTTACATTATTTAGATCTTCAGGTGCATAATTGTACAGAGCCATATGTTGTGCTTCATGACGCACCACACTTTCTCAGAAAACGTTCAGGACTGCAGACATGCAAATGTAGCATCCCCACTCTCTAGCACCTACTCCTTATGCAGTCAATGCTATTTCCATTGTCCTACTGGAAAATGCAGGCATGTCCTGGAAAACACCACATCTGGACAACAGCATATGTTGCTCCAAAATGTTTACACTCTTTCTCAATTAGCTGCACTGCACTCACAGAGGTGTAAATTACCCATGCCATCAAAACGGATGTATCCCTTTATCATGACAGAGAATGACTTATTGGCCTACAGTAATGCTGATGAAAGCTTGTTTTGTGCTTTTGCTCTGAATGACTTGAAAAGTACTTATGTTTTTGTCAAAAAACCATTTAGAGTGTTGACTTATTGGACCAGAAAGCACACTTCCACTTTTCACCTCAGATGATATGAAGTCAGCATAGTAAAAGGTTTTCATTATGATCTCCAGGCTAAAGAGCATAAGCACTAAACAAACTTTCATTATCATTGGAAACAGGTTTCCAATGATAATGAAACTATTTTGGAAACGGGTTTTTAAAACCAAACTTAAACGTGGAGAGCTGTATGAGATTTCATACTTTAGCGGACTATTCTGTTGATAACTAATAATAATAAATACATTCCATGTAAAACTCTGCCTGGTGATGTTTTAGATTTGTATAAAGTCAATACTTTGGCTTCTTAATATTACAGTCTAATGTATCCACCATAAGACCTTCCTGTATAATAGGTATTTCTTTCGCCACTCAGACAACATACTACATAATTTTTAAAGGTAATATAGGCTTGGAAAACCAAGATAGAGTTATGTGTTGTATAACAGCTTTCTACAAGTTTTCAGCCATCTAAATGGTAGGTAGCCAACAGAAAAGTCATTAAAGATATTAAGATATTAGTTATTGTCAATTCATGTGACATTTTTTTCTTATCCGTATCAGTAATTCTCATAATCACATATTCCAAATATGTAATGGGTAGAATAATTGTAAATGCTGGTACATGGAAAGTGTGAGTGCTTTGGTCTGGATACCAAAAACACCAGTTTTTATCCCCTGCATGTCCTATCCTGCAAGATGTCTAACCGTATCATCTCTTAAAACATTCTGTAATTACATATGAAAAGATTATATAAGGCATAAAACTCAGCATTTAACAATAATGTAATCATGATGTTGAGTCATTTCATGGGTAGCAGGGTACAGCTGAATGTAGAGTCAATATCAGTATACAGTATATCTGTGAGTCACAGAGCCAGGCAACAGACTCTATAAGAAGGGGAACACTGCCTTAAAAACATCCTATTAGCTGCTTTCACAGTTGAACAAGATAGGCCCTTCACTGCAAGTTGGAGAACCTCCAGAGAGTTCCTGCAGGGAGCAGATATGCCCAAGGGGTCACGTAAAGTGGAGAGAGAAATCCATAATCACCATAGGTTAGATAACACACAACACTGGAGCAATCACATACTAAGACCCAATGGAAATCAATGAGACAGCCAAGCAAACTGGATTGTAGCTGTGTACCATCCAAAATGTCAGTTTCAGATCAATTGGCAACCAAAACCCAGACTAGTTATTAATCACACATGATAATGTGGTTATGTAACCACTGCAGAAACTGTGGGAACAGTGCAACATAATTGATTGAAAAACTTTACAGGACATGTTTCATATTAGCAGTAGATCTGCACACGAGCAAGGTGGCTTTGTTCACTCTCCCATTTCTCTGCAGATTACTACAATGAGCAATATATTCTTTGTTGCCACAGCAACCTGAAACTACAGATGACTTGATACAGACCATATACAGTAGAATACCCGCCTCCATCCCTCCAGATTGATGTGTGTCTTGTTTTTGTTTATATGAAACTTTGAAAAATCTATGAAGGAGTTACAAACTTCAGTGGCTGAAATAGGGATGACTATCACAGCCATATGGGAGAGCAGAAGAGAGAAAGACACTGTTGGAAAGAAGTGTCTGCAGAAAAGCATGTGTGAGACTCTAAAGTCAGCTGGTAAAGTATTTTTTGCACTGAGATTTGATTGGCCTTTACCAAGACACACCATGGTGGACATCATGCTCTAGGGATGCTATACCCTGGATATTATTATATACACGGAAAGCCCTTTCCATGCACATACATGGAAAGCCCTTTCCATGCGCATACACGGAAAGCCCTTTCCATGCCCATACATGGAAAGCCACAGCAGGGAGAGCACAAGTGCACCCCCGAGGAACAGAACAGAGCAAGTCACAAGACGACATACAACGAGCAACACAGACCCACGACAGAATAAGGTGGTGCAGGGGGAGGAGCAGGGAGCTAACGGGCTAGCAGGGGAACAAGGTGGTGCAGGGGGAGGAGCAGGGAGCTAACGGGCTAGCAGGGGAAGCGGCAGGAAGTAGGTAACCAGCCTAACATATTTAAAATACTCACAAGTGATTGACCAATGCGTTAAGCGTGAACCAGCTTGTTAAGCAGAATCAGCTGATATTGTCACGGTTCGCGGCCGCTCCGGCAGCAGACAACGCCGAGCCGCCGGTTCAGCACCGGACAGCGCCGCTGCCGC
>JAODTR010032905.1:0-21404 GCA_025399935.1 Amblyopsis rosae | reverse complement strand
TTAGAGCTACAGTATTGTAAAGCATGTTACTACAGCATGTTAGAGCTACAGTATTGTAAAGCATGTTACTACAGCATATTAGAGCTACAGTATTGTAAAGCATGTTACTACAACATATTAGAGCTACAGTATTGTAAAGCATTATGTTACTACAGCATTTTAGAGCTACGGTATTGTAAGGCATGTTACTACAGCATGTTAGAGCTACAGTATTGTAAAGCATTACATTACTACAGAATATTAGTGCTACAGTGATGTAGGTTAAAAATGATTATGGACCAGGAGGAGAAGAAAGATATAATTTTGTGAGAAAACAACATCAAATGGATATTCTCTGATTTATCTAAATCACCAGGACTTTGAACATTGTTTAAATTGGGCATACTGATTTGGATGAGGCTTTTGTGCAATCCCAATGGGATTTGTGGTACTGCAGGATAAAATAGGCTACGCCAGACTAAATTGTTCGATCATTAATGTGTGGAGCTTTGATTAGAGCAGTTTTTTAGGCGCGGGTAATGTTGCTACAGAATCCAGATGCTTTAAGTATGATATAGTAATAATGTGATTTTGGACAAAACCGCAAGTATTTATATGGATAAATCCAATTGAAAATGACAATTTAATGGCATCCACTGCAGACATTATACAAGGCAATCAACAGTATTGGTCTTCAAACTTTAGATGGCTAGGAAGATTAGGATGATGAAGATGATGAAGATGATGAAGATGGAGCAGACCGGCTTTTCCAAAAGGGACAGGCTCGCTGATGAGGCCGGATTGAAATCACCGTGCCAATCAAATCAATATGTCTCCAGCTCTGTATTGCTATCCCACTGCACACATCCCATTAACAAATTATGCCAGCGCAATAACCCGTTCAGTGAATATTTTACACACAGTGAGTTTGTTTGAGAGAGAGAGAGAGAGAGAGAGAGAGAGAGAGATTCAAATCTCTTTTTTTTTATCGCTCTGTAGTCTAAATTACATATTCTGTAGACAGCTTGTTAGTTTCACCGCTTTTTCCTATTTCATTTTGGAGCAATTAAACCAGACAATTTCTCCCCTGAAATTGTCTGTCTGAAAGAGGCTTCACGCCAGCTAATCAGGAGCCAGTATCCCTCTTGCTTTTACTGCTGCAGGCTAGCTAAGCTCCACTATTGTGATAACACAAGTGGGAAAACAATGCGGCCAAGTTTCTGCCAATCACACTCAATCACACACAATTGGAATTTCCACTAAGATGGCCGTCGTAAACAGAATTCGGTTTTTAACTTTTAGGGAAACAACATTTTGCCATCTGTTATTATTCTGGGGTGTGAATTCCAGAAATCAGCAGCTTTACAGTAAGCTACTTGCCTTCAGGTGAACCGTGACGTTCAAGGGGAATAAGGGAAGCAGTTGATCAACCAATAATCACATTGTTCTCTATTACAGTAAGTACTGTATCTCAGAGGTGCAATCCTTTGAGCTTTCAATTCTTAAGCATGTAGACTGGTTCTGGGGTGTTTCTTTGTTTACAATCCAATGTTTGTATTGTGTCCTTTGTGCTATGTGGTGCTGTAAAACAGTATTTTCTGATTTTTGCATGACATTGTAAACAAAATGTAAAAGCATAAATGTGAATTCTGTCCAATCTCTTGCAATTAATTGTCCTATCTATAGTTTTGATCACTTTATCCATTTGGAAGGTGGTGACATATTTTGATGTGTAACTCTTATATGTGTGTGTGCGTATTGTCGTTAAAACCATACAGTATACTGTGGCCTATATTTCACATCATAAAATACTTGTGAGAATATGGCTAAGCATTTTGACTAGCCTGTTGGCATGTCATGCTGATGGGATTGACATACATTACTTTTGAGAGATATGCAGTATGAATTGAAAGTCACAGGCTTTTGCATGTTATCCAGTAATGCTGTTTGTCTGAATTGTTTCAAGAACTAACTGGTTAACAAATGTTAAAGTTAGGGGCAGTCATTTGTGAGAATGCTGAAATTAAAACTCAAATCAAATCAAAAACACCTCTCCCTTCATTGTGTAGGCTACATCCTTAAAAGCTACAATGCCCCACACATTGGAAACACATTGCAAAGTCTACAGTATTGTTGTGTGGTGTGTTTGTGTTCCTATTTACAGAGCCTGGGCTGTGTAGAAGTACCAGGTTCTTTTTTTAAGCATGCACAACTTACAATTGTTCACTATATATATACCAAATATACTATATACCAAAGATAAACTGTAAAAGGGGAACTCCCGTATTTATCTCTCGAAATGTGGTTGAAATCAGCATTTGAAAAACCTGGTTTAGCGTTATATGCCCTCCCCTACACCTCCCCCTACACCTACACCTCCCCTACAGCTCCCCCTACAGCTCACATCTCACATCATCTATCATGGTGTTCTCTACCCTTAACACTTTTCAAAACATAACCAGTGAGCTGAGACTGACATGTGGGGCTCTGTGGATGCAACTTTAATTCATTGCACCTCGAAAGACAATGAGGTGTAAGTGTATAATATTTTCTAAAACAAAAAAAAAAAAAAGGTGAAATATAACCTTTCATATTTTCACAGTTTTGACAGTTCTAGGCAGAACCAGTTCTTCATTGTCGGCATGACAGAGACTGGGACATTTTAAAACTAAAACAATAAAACTATTTTTGACAGGATCCCACAACAGCTGTCAGAGTGACAGTAGTAAAAAAAAAAAAAAAAAGAATTCAGCATCGTTTTGTGCAAAACAAAAAATGATACAAACATATTTTTGCTCTCCCTACTTGGGTGTGGATGAGATGTAACACTGGGAGACATGACAGAACTGGGTTGATATGGAACTGGGGAAACATTTTTCTAGGAAGCACTCCTAATTTATTGTTTTAATAAACATGACTATATATTTGTTCAAATAGAATATATTTATAGAATATTAGAATATAATATATATATATATATATATATATATATATATATTATATTGCAGAATTAGAATTAGCCCACCTTGCACTCCATAATGATGGGTTGATGATGAGGGTGGTTTTAATTTAAAGGTTCTTGGTTACAACAAGTAGAACAGCCCCCGCACGCTTTATGTCTGCTGCTCCACATAAATCTTAGCCTGCTATAACCATCCTGATTTAATAAGCTCTACAATTTGCTCTCCTCACATCAGTCTCCATTCAAAAACCCAGTGGCCAATCAGCAATTCAGTGCTTGTCTTCAGAAAACCACCCACTCAAGTGGGTCTTGCTCTGAATGGTTGAGGTGGTCCAATCACCTGCTATGCTTAACACCTATATCTGTCACAAGTTATTTAGAATGGAAAGTTTCCAGACTGAGCACAAACTGTGGAGCTTGCCAGGCTACATACTGTAAATCTTTCCATTCTATATTTATAATATACAGCATATAGAACCTCCTGTCTAGGCTGGTGTAACCAGACCTAACATTCGTTGTGAATAAAGTCTGACAACACTCAATTGGGAATTTGTTTTATGTGAGTGTATGTGCTTTGTGCACCGGCTATAGGCGATAGACCTACTATCTTGATATTGTGCCGGCCTTTGACTTTAGACTTGAGTTTAGCTTTAGTTTTTGCTGATCAGTCGTGTAATCACTTTCCCTGCCTCAACATAACAATGCACCAGCAATGCGCTAGACCACACCTCATGTTTAGACCAACACACCCAGCAGCGCTCAAGTGCATTTGCTATTTAGACAACGTGGGCGCTGGATGGGAAAATGGCAACTGCGTCGCTCTGAAACTAGCAAAGACACTGCGACATTGCGCCGGGTGTAAAATAGGGTCCAAAATGTTTTGACGGTCCAATCAGAGAGAACAGAGCGAAGCTCACACACCCCATGTCCGGAACTGCTTCACTTTGGCTCCAATACAAATGCATTATGTCCCTCTATTTGTATTCTTAATATAATATCTTTAGTGGACTGAGACAAGCATCCCACCAGCACACAGATGACATCATCACTTTGTGCTGGGAACCAGGGGAGATGGAGACATTTCGCCAGGGCCTCCGGTGGGATGACCAGGTGACTGACAGATGGAGCCTCGCTGACTGGCCTGCTGACCAGCTGGTTCTCCCCCTGAGGAAGGCCAGTCTCTCTCTCTCTCTCTCTCTCTCTCTCTCTCTCTCTCTCTCTCTGCTGGCCGGCTAATCCTCGCACACAATCTCTCCATCCCAACATGTTGCCACGCCCACCAGCGCATGCCAGCAAAGCTCACACTGCTTGAACATGATGACAAACCAGAATATGCACTGTAGACATATATGTGTATTGTGTTGCTAACTCTGGGTAGAGTGTGACATTTTTTATTTTTTAAGACTGAAATCATTTTGGCCCATTCAATGAAAGGATTGGCACAAAAGACTCGTTCACCAAGTAGTTCGTAGCCATTTCCAGTTTCCCAAAATGTCACGAGTCACTCGTGACCAAGTTCAATAAAATACTGCCCATTGCAAACGGCTATTTGGCAAAAGCCAGGATTGAGGTTGACATTCATAACTAGCCTACGTCTTACTGTACATGCAATGTTGGTTTATTCAGATTTGTTGAAAATAAATACCCTAGCAGCTAGGATATTTATTTGCGTAGGCCTGTAGTGCCTTCAAATAGGTCATGTACATAGACCAGAAGAGTAAGATTTCCGATGCAGCTATTTTTAACTAGTAACGTTAGTGATGCAGCGTTAGTGAACTTTTGCCAAACAACTGACTCTGTAGCTTCCTCCACCAATATAAATATTGCCTAATGTTTTTTATTGTTTCTCAAAAATATATTCTATGCCTAAATGTATTTAAAGGGAGAAATAGACACAGGATGCAGTTACGGTATGTGACCAGATGGGGGGGCCAATTTGCCAAGTTACTCTTTTGAACCCCATTCCTTCTCAATGAGAGCTGGAGGACAGAAGTGGCAGAAGGTCAACAGATCAAGTCTCTGCCGGGAGCTAGTGACTGTGATTTGTGGCAGCGTGCTGTTTCACGACATGCCGTCACCTGTCGCCCGCCTGCTCCTCGAGCTACAGCGCCGTGATCTCCACCCTCACGCCACCGCTCTAAGCCAACCCTCGCTGCCAATCTTTTCATGGCGCCCGTGCCTCTTTATTTCCTCCTCTCAGCCTTGTCGATATCTCTCCAGCCTCACATTTACTTCCATTACCTCCATGCCCATCCACACACACACGCACACACAAACACACCCCTCCCCCCAAGTATTACCCCACAGTGCTGACCATCTGCGATACACGGCTGTCCCATCGTGACACACCGGCCTCTCTGTATTGAGGTTGGGAGCTGAAATTCCTAAGCTCTTAGAGTTGATTTACTGTGATGCATCAGCAGTGATTAACTCTTCCACTAAAACCTAAAAGAAGGAGATTAATCGCAAAGTTTCATTTAGAAGTCGATCACGACTCTGTCTGTACATGTGTGTGTGTGTGTGTGTGTGTGTGTGCGTGTGTCTGTGTGTGTGTGTGAGGAAAAAATGAAAAAGAAAGCAAGGGGTATGTAATGAAAGAAAGCAAATGATACTGTATTAGAATACATATTCAACTTCAGACGTCTCTTGACCCTGAAGCTGAAGGATACAGCCAGGGATCGCGTATATCAAATATAAAAGCACTTTAGAAAATGGCTGCTGCACCTCAGGTTTAGTCGTGAATTTTAAAATCACTTCACAAAATATATATCCAGATCGCGAGAGGTTAATATCGGCAATGACAAATTGTTTTGCAAAACAAAAAAAAACAGGAAAACTTGCAAAACAAATGGAGGCAAAACAAAGTCATATTTTATAGCAGATATAAGCTATATATTTGACGGTGTGGCCGTCAAAGGTGCTGACACTGGCAAACACAACTACGTTAGAGGCTGCTGCAACGCGCCTCAAAGATGACTTCTCAAGGATGAAATCAGATGCACTGTCTCCCGACCTGCTGGATGAGGGAAAAGAAAATGTACTTCCATTTTAGATTTTGCACTTCACTGTTTACAGGTAGAGATGAACGCATTCAGTGCATTCATTGGTTTAATTACACACAACCTTATTTGACTCTAGATGTATGTGATTTAGTATGTAACAGAATTATGCATGATTTGTCTGCCAGCAGATGTCACAATAAATGCATCTCAGACCAAAAGAAACGCGTCATAGGCCACACTCACAGACACACCATGTTGCCATGGTGGCTCAATGGATAGCACTGTGGCCTCACAGCAGGAAGGTCCCGCTCGTCCCGGCCTTTCTGTGCGGCGTTTGCGTGTTCTCCCCTTATCTGCGTATAGGTTTCCTCCAGGTTCTGCGGTTTCCCCCACTATCAAAAAACATGTCAGGTTCACCCTCCAGTCAGTGTCATGTGACCGGTGACACTGGCTCTAATCTGGAGTTGGTCCCCGGGCGCTGCACAGCGGCTGCCCACTGCTCCCTTGAGGGATGGGTTAAATGCAGATGGTGAATTTCACTACACGTATGTGACAATAAAAGCACCTTTACACACACACTAACACATGTGGCCAGAACAGCTATTGCAACACACACAAATGGATACTGATGCAATTCTCTCATTATATATTTACATAGGCAATAGTTGTTGGCTGCCTTCATGTTGCAGAAATCATATTGGACATAAATCTTCTAGACTTATTTGACGGAAAATATTGTTGTTATTTGCATGGATTCAATCTACATACAGGCAGTCAAAGCAAATAAATATGAGATAAAATGCACTATATGCTTAAATTAGAGAGTCGTGTGGTAAATAAAACATGACAATAAATAGTTTTAGACTGTTTTCATGCAAATTCCAGAACTAGCGTTGGAAGAAGCCAGGCCAGCTTCTAGTCAGATGCGCATGAGTCTGTGAAAGAGCAACAGACTGAATGGAGATCTGAACATTTGATCTGAACCATTGCAGACCCTCTCTCTCCCAGGAATTGTGTCATTTTGACGGGTGCATCATTATGGAGGCTCCTGATTGGCCACACCCACTACAAGGGTCAACATTTGTTAGCAATCATTTCAGAAATCAGCAAGTGTATGACTAGTGACCCTAGTGCCGAGTGACTAGTGCCGAGCGACTGCTGACTAGTGCCTAGTGACTAGTGACTAGTGCCTAGTGACTAGTGCCTAGTGACTACTGACTAGTGCCTAGTGACTAGTGCTAAGATTGTTTTAGATCATTTGATGCTTTGAATATTTCTGCACATAAATTCAAAGAAGGCTTTAGTAAGACATAATGGTCTGCTGAAACTACTTCTGGTAAGATAACTTAATTGAGCTCAACATACATTTGAAAATATAGGACATACAATTAGCTCATAGGTTTAGAAATGATCACTCCAATAATACAATGCTGTACAATCTTCCTGCTTTCTCTGTTGATAGCATCATATTAGATACAATGCTTTTTCTATGGTAGTGGTATTGGTATTTCCCATTGAGTGGACAGATTTACTTTGACTTCGAGTCTTACCTTTAACAACACTATAAGAAGAACAACTCTTAACCATTTAAGGAGTTCACACAGGTATTGCACTGTTCACCTTCAAGGTACAGGGAGTTTGAATGAAGAAGTGCTCAACCATGGCAGAATGCAGCTTTACCCATACAAAACACCCTATTTTAATTCATAACACAAGTGAACATAAACGCACTTCTGTTAAATTGGAAATGGCACAAGGGAAATAAACAAAATCACATTTTGCCCAGAGTCAAAAGAGAGATTAAGGAAAGTAAGTGAAGAACAAGGTAGGACAATTTATTGGAAATGTCTTAAGGGATTGAGAGTGTGTAGGATGAAAAACCAAGATCTAATAAGTGACGTCTAAAGAAAAACGATCAAACCCATTATGTTTCACTGACTGGAAGGGAAAAGGGCATGTTGTGCCATAGAATGAATACAGTATACCACCATTGGTGATTGGCTTTCAGTCATTCATTAAAACCAACCATGCTTCGAGGCACAAAACTATGATTAAGGAATGTTTCTTTCACCCTTTCTGTATGGCCACCAGTCTTTTGTTCTCGGTAAAGGCTCAAATCCGTTTCAATATTAATTTTCAGATTAAACTACCACCAAATGTGCCCATTATATGACTCAGTGTGTGGAGCCAGACATCTTTAAAAAAAAAAAAAGTCTTCCGCTTTGACAATATACCCCTCTGGCCTAATTGTAGGTGTTCCAACGGTGTTCCTGCTGTGTTCCTAAATGTTTTAAGGCCAAACCTTATAGGCACACCTACGGTAAGGTCAGACATTAGAAATGTAGATGATTTGTCAAATGAGTCATGTGAAATGACTTACTGTAATATCATATAACAGAAAAAAATGTGTTAGTATGGTGTTAGTACTATAAGTGTCATGGGGTTTCAAACAACAATATGACACTAATAAAAACAAAAGTAAAGCTATTGGACATTCAACATTTTTCCATTTACTTTTTTTCCTAATTATACTATTTCTTCGACTCAAGCCAAGCCAAGCCAAGCACGTACTAGTGGTAATCAACAGCACTGCATCTACATAGAGTATAGTCACTTCCGCATTGTTTCGGTGACGTGCGTTGTGCGAGACGAAAGCTGTAGTTGAGCGATTACACACAAAACAAAAGATTACTTTATAGTTTTACACCAAAATACAATGTTCTTGACTTTAACAATTATCTTTTAAATAGACAAACATGTACTTTGTGTCATAATGCAAAAGGGATCTAAAAAAAAAGTTGTATTCTCGGCATTGATATTTATTCCCAACTAAGGTCCCCATAACGCTGAAGAGACTTAGGCTCTCTATTGGCTTCAACACTTAACTGTGGTGGGTAATCTGGTTGGCAATACTGTAGCTCCACAAGGCTCTTCCTACAGTACACACCTATGTAGGCTACTCTGTACTGCACATGCTCGCTTTGTCAGTCCACCTTTCCCGCTAGTTACTGTTACTATTTCAGGTAGCGGTGGCAGGTTAACATCCATGTACTGCTGTCACTGCAATGCCCTTTTTAGTGACATAACGTTTTGTTAACTCAGGCCAGGTGGTGTGACTAATCATACATACAGTATATGCCCACGCAGCTAGGGCTCAGAATGACACAACTATGAGAAAATAGACCTTACATTTCTGGTTCCCTCTACAGCTGCACACAGTGGGAAGATGTGTGATGGCTTGGTCATCAGACTCTTGCTGGACATTTTAAAATTCATTTAATTTTAATTTTAAAATTACAACAAAAATGTATTCTTCAAATAAAGAATTTAGGAGGAAATATTTGTAGAAGAGTTCCATGTCAGCAGATGAATTCCACCTAATTTTGCTTTGATATTATTTAATATTGTGTCTACTTCAAGGTGTCAAAGCTTTGTAGGAAACGCCTTAATGGAAACAGTAAGCAGCAGGGTTACAATACAGCAGTATCACAAACAATATCTAACCGCCCATGTGAAGGTGAGAAGGCCTACGCAGTGGTGTGTGTGCATAATGGTCCACTTGGTCCAGTATCGTCGGCACCCAGCCAGCGGCATGTAATGCCTAGTCCACATGTACACGTACACGGGCACATTTATAAACAACGATTACTCTTATTTGTAAAACATTTTTTATAAAAATGCATCTATCCATACAGAACATCTCCATCCACATGCTAACAAAGTGCATGCTTTCAAGCCTGTTAGGCACAAACGCAGTATGTACACAAAGGATATTAGGGCGCACACCTGAGCACAAGCTGATGTTTTAAATCCTCACCCTGGAAGGAGTTTTGCTAAAACTCTGTCTTTAGTGATCGTTTGCATTGTTTACGTGTGGATGTACTGTATGGCCAAACTGTGTAAAACAAGCTACGTGTTTAAAAATAGCTATGTACGTGTGGCCTGAGCATAAGACACATGGGGTTTAGAAACATACCCAAGCTATGGTTCAGAGCCACACTATGCAAACTGCAGCATTGACCCATGTCTCCTAAAAACAATCCATATTCCTCAAGGACATTAAACATGACAAGTTAGATGAAACCATTCTGGGCTAACAGGCACCAGTGAAGGATTTCTTCATTGTATTAGTTAGCATTTGCATTAGCAAGTAAGACTAATATATTCACAAGGCTCAATATAGGCTAATCAGCGGCTGTGCATATTTATTTTGGTGCAGGAAAAGACTGAGAACATTTGCATTTGTGCAAATGTCTCCATTTCCATGTTTCTATCATTTATGCTATTATGTTGCACATTGGTTTAGATGAATTAAACACAAAACCCACATAGAACCCACATTTAAAGAAATCACTTTACTATTGTTTCAAATCAGGCAAACAGTGTACTGTATGTATGTAATTGCATGTATCTATTAAATTGAATGTTTATATGTATTAGACTTAGATGGTTAAAAAGACACAAATGAAATTAAACCAGAAATAGCAATCCTGTTTCATTATTACAAGATATTATCCCAAATCCATTTTGGAGCAGTTAAATTCTAAAAACATATGCAGCTGTCTTGTTATTGATAATGATAAGTATTTCCATATGTAGCATATTCGGTACCTAATACCGCAACTGAGCAGAATTAGTGTCTTGCCTCCAATCATCTCTGTTGCCAGAAGTCGTGCTGCTGTGTTTGAAAGCACACGATTAAGACGTGCTGCACAGGCATCATATGTGTGTAAGTGGCAGGACCTACCTTATCACAGCTTCGTTCTATAGCTTATAGTCAGGGACCATAATACAACAACATACATCCTACATATGGAGAACAGATCTGCATTGTACCAAATAGCTCATTTCCACCTGTAGTAGGCCACATTTGGCTATATTATTTGCAGAAATATTTTATCTCTATTTAAAAGCTGCTATTTTTCCATTTGTTACCTTTGACTTTAACAGTTTTCGTGTTATTTATGAGTCCATTCTACCGCACATCGAGTTTCACTTTACATTATAATCGCGCCACATTTGTTTGTGCAGATGACCTATTAGCACAGTATTAGAAAGAGCCGCAGACCAATGGATCAATGAAACTTAGTCAGGGGGTTGGCACATTGTGCCTAACAGTTCAAATCCCCACCGCTGCATTCACTGACAATCCATCAATTGATTTGCTTCTTACTGCGGGGGATAGCATTTACCACTTGACTGAATGCCAGCCATAATGAGCGGAGACTGCACGAGCCCAGCCATTCATGTAGGCCCACCAGACCATAGCTGCGGCGCATAAGCATAATCACAATCACATTTGCACACTGCCTGAACAGAAAACACAGTGAGCAGACAGTACACTACAGCATACTGTGTAGGACCATCACGATGTGCGTTATTTTCCAGCCACACTTTCGATAACAAATAGTAAGCAGCAACAGCTCATTTCGTGTTTTGACATTCCCCGCTTAATTGCTCCTCCGGGAGTAAAATCAAAGTCATATTAACTTTGACTCGATAGTGCGTGGCTTTTCTCATTGTATGTTGATTTGGTGACATAGACTGTTTATTCAACCAGGAACTGTATTTGAATATAGCAATTTGACACTTTGCAAACACCACACCAATCCTACTAAGTGCATTAACGAAGCCAGTTGAATGAGCTAACAACAGCAAAATATTAACAACACTCCATCCCATATATCTCCCCAACCCAATACATCCAGAGTATAATTTTGTCCTACGCCCACAAAATCCCTATTTCTCAGTGATGCACTTCCAATGGAAGCTTAATTATAGAGAACTTCATCTATTTCAGAGATAGGCCAGGCATTATGTATTCACAGTTTAGCATAGGGGTACAGTATTTTGTGGGTAATGATGATGTATGATGTAATAACAGATTTCTCCCTCTGTCAAATCAGACACTTATTAGCATTCATGTGCTTGTCCAATTAGCTCCTCTGATTAATGTGCCAATCAGTTGAATTTAATGATCAGTGTTACGGAACAGGGTTGCATAACACAGTTAGACTTCATTCAAACAGCGGGAGATTCTGATTAGTCAGTTAAGTGCACAACTAACTGTCAGTTAAATGGGACAAACATTTAATGAGGAGAAATGGTCAATGGTTGGAAATAGGTGTTGTGTGTGAAGTAAGGGTGCTCATACTTACTTAAATGTTAAAAATACACAGTTCAACCAGCAGAGTATCAGCGTACCATATGTTCTAAGTCTTGGTTTATTGGTAAATGCAATATGATGCAACCTGATATGAGAACATCACGGCTAAAATAGGGACACAAATCCGACAAAAAAAAACTTGTTGTTTACTAACCCCATTCAAGTCAGTTTCTCTCAGAAAGCATCTTAAGAAATAATCGAATATTTTAGAATGTTTTGTGGGTATCATTTCAATGGTATTGTAATATTGAAAAGATTTGCTGTACACAATTCTTGGCGAATATACCAGAATATTCTGTAAGGGGAAGGCTTTAAATGTACAAATTGCACCTCTGGCAAACTTCTGATTTTTAGGACTGGTTTAATGCCAGAATACGCTTTGGCAGCCATATCAATTTACAAATGTGTTATCACATGTATTTACGTTTACCTCAATTTGCCTATTTTAAAAAAAGAAAAAAGAAAACAATTTGAAAAAGAAAGACATGTTTGAATAAATTGATATGAAATTACTGGACCAAATTTCTGGAGCACATTTACAGTAAGTGAAAACAGTGGTTTTGCTGTTGACATGTCTTGTGATTCTGAGACATTCTCAGAAGACTTGAGACTGTATGTATGACTCATGCAGCAAGGCATTCTGGGTAGTTAGGGATAATCAATACTGATTCATCATAGCCACACACTCCAATTAGACCTCTACCTCTCTAAACATGCTTATTTTTGTTTTTAAATCAAATGCAGTTTGATTGTCATTTGAAAGGAAATGCAAATATGCTAGAATGCTATTATAATATGGAGGAATAACATCAGCATGTGTTTGAATATACCATATACTGTACATCTGCGTATACTGTAGGCTTGTCATGGGCTTTTTTTATAATTGTTTTGGAACCCTGAAGTCATAAGTTGTCAATGGACATGTCAATTTTACAAGGTGTTGTCTGTGTATGTGTTTGTTTTTGGTTTGAACCAATAATCCTATTTACAGGAACAGGAACCTATTGTATGTCAGACATTGGCGTTTTAAACATTGCGTTGCGTATTCTGACCCTCCATTTATTGCCCCCTCCCCCATCTTCCCCCGACACCACAATGCCTCCTCTTGGCCTCTCCCTGGCACCGGAGGTTACAGCGGAAGAGAGCCCCGTTGTGAAGGGACTGGATGTGTCGCCAACTATGTGGAGGCCGGGGTGTGGTGGTAGGGGAGGGTTGGGAGGGGGGTCTGTGGAGGTTTGTATGGGCCCCCACACATGAAAGCAACGAAGAGAGCTCCTCCAATAACAACAGCCCTCTGTGTGCGACCACATCCTAGCCGACATGCTCTGCCAGGGACTGGCCACTGGCCCGGTTGGCACATACACTCATGCACGCACGCACGCATACACACACATATATGAAGATGTGCACACAGGGCCGTGATAGCGAACCAAATCCAGTTGCTTGATATCTCTCTTTGTGTTGCACACACGCACGCACACACGTGCGTTTGTGTGCGTGCGTGTGCGCCTGTTGTAAGCTCCAGCTGGACCTTTTTGTGGAGCTAGAGGCCCAGATGAGAGGACACACACACACACACACACACACACAAACAGTGTTGCTGCAAAAAAGGCAGCAAAAGCTCATTGAAGTTCATTAAAGGATTCTTTCTTTAATCATATCCTCACAAACGCCTTCTCACAAACACTTTTTTCTCTGCATAGAGTGAAGTAAAATGGGCATCTAAACAGACATTACTCCTGTTGTAATGATCAAACTCCACAAAGCTTATATGAAGAGACCGGAAAGCATCAAAACACCGCGCAGCACAGGGTCTCCTCCTATAGCGTTATTCACTGGATTCAAAAGCCATTTGTACACTATTCCATAAACCGCTGCGTCGCTGTGTGTACTGAATATAGGGGTTTCATTCACAGCCAAATGTCAACAGTAATTGAATTTCTGAGAGCCGTCAAATCATCTGCAAATAACTTGGCTGCTGGGCTGGAGCAGAACTCAATCTTTCACCACCCTAATCGCAGTTATTAAAAGACAGGTAGCAGTACCGACACAGACAGGAATTATACATCACATATGTGTCATTCTCTCTCTTTCTCTGTCGCACCTTCTCTCTCGCCTGCACATCCATGTCCTCCTATGTATGCATGTGTGTTTGGGGTTATTGATTGCATGCTATGTCTTTTCTTTTTTTTTTTCCCCCCCAGCCTGTATGTTTGGCGAGTGCATATCACCCAAAAGCTAGCTGAAAAGATAGATATGACTTATCGTAAAAAAAAAAAAAAAAAAAAAAAAAAAGGTAATTTATCAGCTTTTGTCAAATCCATATCTGACACGAGACGTGCACCATCAGCTGTAGCGACATCATACCCTTGATAGAATCTGTAGAGGCCTGTTTGTGTGTGTGTGTGTGTGTGTTGGGGGGGGGGGGGGGGTTGGGTGGGTTTCATGGTGCAGGACGATTGGCAGCACAGGATTGGACAATATTTATCTACAACAGAGCTTGGGGAAAATAGGTTTGTCCCAGATGACATTTTCATCGATTGAAACATGGTATGCCTTCTTCCATGTGAAAATGACTAATCTTTGGCTACCTGGTGATGCCGGTGTTCCTGGGAGGTCAAAGAGCCATGTCCAGTAACGCTAGAGATGAATTTCTCCGACCACAACGATTTTTTCAATCTTGACCCTCTACTGCACCGGAGGAAAACAGTGGTTGTAAAGCAATGAAGTGGAAGAAAGGCAAGCAACAATAATCCAGTCAAACATGTTTGAACAAACGAACAAATGAAGTCTGCAAATTTCAAAAGCAAACTTGGATGAGTTTCTGCTGAACTGAGTAAAAAAAAAAAAGAATGATAATAATTTCGACACACATACAAGCCAACACGAAAACAACTTGATGGTTTGAACGCACATTTGAGAGATGTGTACTTTGCTCTTCATCTCTCTATCATCTCTCCACCCCATTTATAAACTTCACTCACTAAGACACACATGTATATGGACGTCCTCCTACAAGCAACCACTTATACCAAGTGTACCCAGTATTCTCTACAAAGGAGAGAAACGTCCAATCCGTCATGGTTACGGCACATTGTGCATTTACCTTCACACCCTAGATTTGGTTCTGAAAAGTTTTTGCTGAAAATCCTCAAACTCCCCGGCATTGGTGAATACTTGGCATGGCTGTATGCGTCAAAGGCAACTCTCACAGTATCAGTGTTCTCCCTGCAGATATGCAGATCTGATGCACTGTATAACCAAACCAAAATCCAACTGAAACACTTTTTCTCCCTCCACACTTCTCGAATCCCTGCCAAAAAAAAACCCAGCGCTGCTCTCGCACTATTATCATGGGGATAGTGACTCACTGAGTCATGTCATTAGATAATGGGGTTTGGTGAAGCTATTAAAATAAACACAATTCTTTGATGCAAAATGGAGGTGGATTGTGCACAGTTTTTTTTTACAGATTTACTGCTGAGCCCATCTGGAATTACGGAACCGTCGACCCATACTGCTGTTCTGTCACAATATTGGTTTTGAAAGTATACCACTGCAGCCATCTTCACCTTTATTGCCAGTGGCACTTGGCGCATGCTATTTACAGTGTAATCCCAACTGTAAATAAAGAGAAACCCCCCCATGGAAAAGCCCATTTTTCATCATCTACTGGTTATTTTATCAAGGTGAGAGCCACCAGAGCCAATGTGCAGGGTCATGTTTATATGGATGATATGGTCTTAAGCATGTTACTGAATAATCTGTGTGTACGCTCCCTGTCAATATCACATTTAACATTAATAATCAAACAACACATGCGATTAATCACACCATGGAGTCTGTGTATGGACCAGTGTACCCAGAAAACCTTGAACACACGTTTAATATTTGATGGGATGACTAAATAAACAGGGGCAAGGTTAAAAATGCCATCGGCCGAATTATTTCCTTTGAGCAGGCTATTGGAAAGACAGGTCACTTCACGTATACATGTACAATGTAGTGTACACGTGTAGAAGAGAGAAATTCAATATTGATGCGTAAAATTATGCGTTTCAACGAAATATTGAACCATGTCAGTGCCACAGAGATCCTGATCTTGATAATAACATAATGGTTTTACATTTTATTTATAATGGTCTTACCGTCATTATTAATGTACTTACACTAATTTGTAAAGCAGGACAGGACAGCTAATTGTCTAAATAATAAAGAGCAACCCCCCCCCCAACAAGAGCAGAGAGAAGATAAAATGGCATTTGAAGAGATAGAAGTGAGTACTAAGAGGTGTAGAGGTCACTAGTCGAGGTGTATTGTGAAGAGGTGTGTCTTGAGTCTCTTGCTGGAAGCCTTGTAATGTTTCAGCAGTGCTGACTGTTGCCGAAAGCTCCTTCCACCATTGTGGTGCCAGGACAGAAGACAGGTGACAGTTCCTCGTATAGCGACACCTCTTAGCGACACCTCGTAGCGATGGCGGAGCCAGCTGAGGTGGTAGAACAAAGTGCTCTTGTTGGGGCCTGGAACCGGACCATTGCTTGGAGGTAGTTGGAGGCAGTTCTGTTTTATAGGCCAAAACAAGTGTCTTGAATTGGATGCGAGCTGCAATGAGGAGCCAGTGAAGTTCTCAGAAGGGGAGGGTTTCATGGGTGAACTTGGTTGTTTGAACACGTTGGCAGGCTGCAGCGTTTTTGAACACGTTGTAATGGTCTGGTAGACACTGCTAGTCCTATTAACACTGAGTCGCAGTAGTTCAGGCCAGAAGTCACTACAGCTTGGACCAGGAGTTGTGTTGCTTCCATTGTGAGGAACAGTCTTACCTGTCTGATATTTTATTCTATTTTTTAACACTAGCATATTTTGCCGCCGCTGTGTCTGTCTGTGACCGATAAAAGACTGAATCCTGAATCTTGATCAGGACAGGAGAGAGCGGAACAGGACAGACGCCATAATGGGCGCAGCACAGCAAATGCTTTCTATTCTCTTGCAGCCTGCACAATGCCATACACCTCTGTTGCCATCTCTCTACAGTCCCTTATACGCTCAACTTCTCACCTCAGTCCGTTATCTGTAAACCCATCTTTACATAAGCAAAGGCAACAACCCTTTGAACGCAACCATTTCTATGCCTCCATGCGCTCTCCCCCTCCCGCGCCAACCCCCTACCAATCCCCAACCCCGTCACACGCAGCTCAATCGATAAGGCAAACAATTCCAGCAACGTCCGTGCTGCATGTGACAAGACAACAGACTAAAACTCTCCCTGTCAGATGCTATACACTTGGCCTCAGGCTGGGATGCTTCTCTCTTCTTCTTTATTTCTACTTTACTACATCCGTGCGCCTGTGGCCTAGCCTATCGACTGGCCGGCTGAATGGCTCTCGGGGCTTTTAGCTGCTCCACCATTTAGAAGGCTTTGAAAGGAGGCGCTTGGCCTCCACGTTATTGCCGGCGCGATAGAGAGAGAGAGGGAATATGGATTTGATAGCTTCCCACCTCCCACCTCTTTATGCTCTCTTTATCTCCCTCTCTCTCTCTTTCTCTCCATCCCTCTCCTTCTCTCCCTCTCTCTCCCCTGCCCCCCGTGTCACTATCTTTCCGTCCTGGCAGTAATGGCTGCCGTTACTTACTGGATTTCTCCGTCCTCCGCGGATGATGAGGGTGAGCTGGCGGCCGACGGTGGCAAACACTTACGAGGCCACAGTCTACAAAGGACAAAGCCCGCCGGGACGTGAATAGGAGTGTCTGTCTGTGCGCGCGTGTGTGTGCGTGTCTGTGTGTGCGTGTCTGTCTGTGCGTGTCTGTGTGTGCGTGTCTGTGTGTGTGTGCGTCTGTGCGTGTCTGTGTGTGTGTGTGTTTTTAGTGAAATACAAGAGGGGAAAATGAATTTAGAAAAAGGAAAGCATGGCATTACTAGTTATGCAAGTGTTTCTTGTGGAAGGCACGTGCGTGTCTGTGTGTGTGTGTACGTGCGTGCGTGCGTGTGTATAATGTTCGTGTGCCTGTGTGTGTGTGAGACAGAGAGAGAGGGAGGGAGAGAAAGGGAGAGAGAGGGAGATAGGGGTGAGGAGCATCGAGGGACACAGGACTAGGGGATATGAAGGGTTCAGGAGATCCCAAGGGTGTACAGGGATGAAGGAGCACACAGAGGAGAGAATTGGATGAGCTCTACTGGCTACACTAGACGTTGTGCCCTGGAGGCTCTGTGTGTGTGTGTGTGTGTGTGTGTGTGTGTGTGTGTGTGTGTGTGTGTGTGTGTGTGTGTCCGTGTGTGTGTCCGTGTGTGTGTGCACTGTGTGGGCTGGGTTGGGCACAGTGTCTAGCAAATGCAGCTACAGTAGAAGCTAACAGCTAGCTTCTATTGTAGCTTCTACTTATTCATACTCTTTTTCCATTCAACCCTGTTTTGGTTTAAACTCATGTATAATGTATAAAAAACAGAAAACTTAAACTTAACATTCAAGCTCTTTATTCTATTTATGTTTCCTTGGATAATTCATGTGGTGGCGGTAGAATAAACAAATGCTGTATGATTGTGTTAATATAGTGGAAACATTCAAATCCCTGTGTGAGTTGTGCTGCGATACCAATGTTGGAGGACTAGACAAGGCCTGTGAGACTATGCTAATAGACAACGTGAAGATACTTCTTCAGTGTCAGTGTGAAATTAAATGGTGGAAAGGGTGGTGTTGAAAGTGAATGAGTTAAGTAAAAGATCTGAATTCTAGCAGAAAGCTAGCATGCCTCCTTGGAAGCTCATCAATAACAGGCATAATAGGAAATCCTGTTCACAGCCCAGCTTTAGGACACAGCTGGTCTCTCTCATTTCACATGCTTAACACATTTTACGTGACAGGACGAGCTTCACAAGAAGGCGTCATATGAGTCCCCCTGAACGTCTTTAATACAGCCTTGTCATGTCGAATTACTCCTTAGACATGTAAGTCATATGCCCACATCGCTGGCTCTGCCTTTTCAAAGTCTCTAACTGGACAAACATCTAATTAGTGTTATAGCTATATGTAACATGAGCTACTGGTTAAAGGCAGATTCAGCTATGCTGGAGAAAGATTGTTGATATTTGAATGATCAAAACATAAACACCGCTCCATCCAATACCATAGTGCTCACCCTCAGAAGATGTGCACTTCAAGATACACATTGCCAAGGCTGGGATAGTGTGGTTTGTATTATTTTATTGGAACAAACTAAACATAATAATAATAATAATAATAATAATAATAATAATAATAATAACTTCAGTTTGGAAACAACAAATACCAAACATAGTGTAGTCATGCACTGAATAAAATCATTGATGATACAGATTCAAATTAAGTATGTGCAGCACGATTCCCTTACGTTTCAATTTTAATGCCGCAGAAAATGAAGCTGATCAAACATTGACTTGCAAGTAACTAAAAAAAAACATAAACTTTTAAACATCAAAGAATGACTTGGCCATGTGGAAAAACTTTGATTAAGACACCAAAGATAATCAACACAAACACATTTAGAATTACTCATCATGGCAGATAGCAAAATGACTCAGTGATATTTTTTACAATTATTTTAAATCTCTACATTCTGGAGTAGACCATTTTATAACTAGTCCCATGAAATAAATAAATCAATAAAAATAAAACATAAATAAATAATTTCCTTGGTCGGAATATTTGGTCAAACTGTTCGATAAAATAAAACCACGCCATATGGCCAAATTAGAAGCTACCGTCTTGGAATTCTGTATAGCTTTCTGTTCTGAGGGACACTGCAAAACGTTTACAAAACAAAATGAATTGCCGAACATTCACTAATGCAATAATTAAATTGCTCGGCAGGCAGCGGCCTGGCGGTGGTTAACGTACAACGCACCGGGTCACAGGTGAAATCTGGGCCACAAAGATGTGTGGAAATTTGCAGCCGTGTGTGTGGCCCGGTGTCTTTGAGCAAGACGCAAGACCAGTAGCTGCTCTGATACTTCCAGTCTCGTGCTTGTGCCACATACTGTATCTGCTTCAAATATAAATGAATGCAGGTCTCAGCAGGCAAACCCAGGTCTATGCATGTGTGTGTAGAAAACAAGGGAGAAGGGGGGAACAGAATGCATAAGAGTGACAGAAAGAAAATTTCCATTGGCAGTGGACAGCAGGGGGCATTCCCATGGGGTTCCACCGTGCACTACAGAGAGCACAAACATACTGGCGTGCACACGCGCACGCATGCACGCACGCACACACACACACACACACACACGCAAACCGTAGTAGGGGTTTGGGAAATGAATTAAGTTGACATTCTGCATTTCTCTCTCTCTCTCTCTCTCTCTCTCTCTCTCTCTCTCTCTCTCTCTCTCTCTCTGGAGTGTCAGGCTCTATGCACCGATAATGTTTCCTACACAAACACCATTGTCAGTAGATGGCTGTTCAGCTGTGATGAGACTGTTCTTGCAGTATTCTAGTCTGCATGCTATTCTTTTTAACCCCAAAGAAAGCCATTGTAGTAACTGTGCTTTAGGATAATTCATTTATGGTATAATATAGTGACGTTAATAAGCCTGTTTGAGCTAGAATGGGTTTGAATGGGCTGAATATTATTGAATGCTATAGTCTTGTTGGCTTGAAATATAATATAGCCTCTGCTAACACTACAGTCACGAAACATGCTGAAGGTGCCTGTTTAAGGAAAAAAACATTATAATAAATGAACTACACATTATAAAAAAAATATATATAGACAAATATCTATAAAAAGGATTAACTGACTATAATGCTATTGCTACTTTAAAAGTACTGTGTCATACAGGCCAGGAATTTATTATCATTAAATGTTATAGTGCATTTGCATGAGTTGTACACAAAACAAATATAGCCTACTGTATAATCGATGCAATAAACAGCTAAACAAGTCATTATAATGTGGTAAACATTACAGCTAAAATAGCTTGCTACCTTCAAATCTCCATTCGCAATCAACGTCAGCACAAAGGCACTCCATAAAATACCCTTTGTCCTTTTCATCGCGGTATTCCTCTAACTACACGCTGCCGTTCCTTCCGGAGTTGGTACTGCTGCTTCAAGGACTTTGTGAGTTTGTGGTAATTAAAGCAGCCCTATCAAGAAAAGCAGCTTACGCTCTAATACAGTCATCCATGTATGCACACAGGTCAGCAGCACAGACAGCAGAGCAAGGCCCGGCATGCTGCCTTCACACCAGGCAGAGAGAGAGAGAGAGAGAGAGAGAGAGAGAGAGAGAGAGAGAGAGAGAGAGAGAGAGAGAGAGAGAGAGACAGAGA
>JAODTR010032904.1:0-45266 GCA_025399935.1 Amblyopsis rosae | reverse complement strand
GGAAGGGAGCCTGGACGGAGGTACGAATGTGAATGTCTGTTGAATCTTGAATATGAAACTGATTTCACCTCGGTCCCAAAGGCCCAATACGGACGTATTGTCAGTATCTATATGCGCGCACACACACACACACGGAACCACTACCTTTCCACGCCTTAGTATGTTCCTTCAACATGGCTTTAAAAACTGTTCCATTAAACTCGGTAACTTTCTCCTTCTTTGCATCAATGGTAGAGTCCGATAGCGAGTCTTCGCAGCGACGTTTACCCATTATAGCGCAGAAATTGACCTAAAAAGTGTTTAGGAATGTTACAGTAAAATATGTGTGGAGTCTATTCGGTAGACCCACGTTCACACCACGTAAACAGAAAATGTTCCACGAAAATGTCTTCCGGTGAGAAATGTACATCGTATTTTGTTCCGGTGTTGAAAGTCACAAAAATGTATCAAAACATTTACTGAACAATCTACAGCTAAATTTGTGGACTACATGCCTTTATTGTTTTCGTCTGTAATCGTACCTATACCTAGTTTATTTTTTCATCTCTAGGCTACTAACTTACAGGTATCGCCGATTGTCTGAGCCGGTTCTAATAGTGGTGAATGGTGCCTTGTGTCAACATATTGTATGTCTACAAAGTTATCAGTCTACATAATATTTCGAAATAATATTTTAGGCTACCAGAACCGAGGATAATGAATTAAAATGTTTCCAGTGTGAACTCCGTACTACCTACGTTGACATGCAGATGGCGCTGCTGTTTGATAACTGGAGCCAATCGACAGTGCTGCCGTTAACCTGATTCAGCGCAGATCGAAATAACGCCAGGCCTGCAGGCTGCAAATGTTTCTTCTCATGCTGGTCCAACAGCATCATAAAGGTCGGTGTCATGCAGCTATGATTTGACAGTATAGGTCTACTGCAGACACATGAGCCTGTATGCTAATGACCTATATGCCTACTGCATATGTCCTTCTCCTGGATATGAACTACTGGCAGTCTAATATTTCCTGCAGGCAGGGAAGATTAATAATATACTGTAGCTTACTAGTGCACACATTATAAGACACCTCTGTCAAAAGTCTGCCAACTGATGTGCAAAACTGATTTCAGAAAGTCTAAAGATAATTCTCTCTCTTTGTCTAGACTTTGCATATGTCACAAACGGTGGATTTTAGCAGAGCCACATACAACGAATCTCATCCATATACTCCCTGGCTTGCCCAATCCAACTAATGATTTATATTCAGACAGGCTTAAATAAACCGCAGACTAAATGTTGTTTAAAAGCTCCTGTAAAAGTAAGTTGTTAAACTTCAGCTTGACTTCTGACGTCTCACAATAGACAGAGAGCATCTGAAATAAGTCAAAGCAAGTTTCTGTATTTGAATTGATGCTTTTATTCTATGTGACAGAGAGAACGGCCTGAAGGGCCCCTTGTACACAAAGGTAAAAGCGTATTGCATCTCTCTCAACCATAGAGGTAATCATATTCATAAAAAGGATACAGCTATTTTGTATTTTTCTGTGTACCTGCTTCGCCACTGCAAAACCCGTTGTAAAGCAGTTCTTAGCTATAACGTTACTTGTACACGCACACACACGCACACACACACACACACACACTAATGTATATAGTGTAGCAGCACTTGAGTGCTTAATCAAAATAACAATCCTTTGTGCTGCTGTGTTGCAGTCAATCACATACTTTGTCCTTTAAATTGGAAACCGAAGGGTAAAGGTAAAGGTAAAGGTGCTTTTATTGTCACATACACATACATGTTGCGAAATTCCTCCTGCATTTAACCCATCCTTCAAGGGAGCAGTAGTTGAGATCACTAGTATTATGCACATTATAGTATGATTACACTACATAGACATATGTATGCTCAAAATACTTCAAGGTAGTCATCTTGGAGAAAGACTATACCTTTTAATATGTAATGTTAGCAGATGTCCCTTACTTTTTTCACGTAAGTGAAATATACAACATAAGTGACTACACCTTTAATGTATTTGCTGCCTTGCTCTTCGTTGATGTACTTCTGACATGATGGCTCAACCTTCACTACACGTGGCAGAAGTCTTTTTGGACCAATGACCATGCTGCTCTGTGCTCTCAGATTCACTGGTCTGACTTGTAACACAACCTGCACACCAGGGCAGACATTCAAAAATACATTCTGGCATTTATGGACGGGAAAAGGCTGTGCCTGTCCTGTTTCCTCTGTAGTCCAGTGGCCAACACAGCTGGATCCCCCAGGGAGAGCTACGCACACACTACACGGTATAACAAGTCCTAATGGGGCAGCACCGACGATTGCTGCTCATGCATGACATAGAAATGCCTACGGACCCCTCATTGGCTGAGCGTTCACCAGCATGGGTACTTTCACCTGCAGCTCGAGCCTTGTAACAGATTAATGCTGACTTTGTGACATTCCTGTTAGACTTTGATAGGCTCAATATATTAGAAGAAAAATAACTGCACATTTCATTCTATAGCAGCACTGATACAAACCCAAACAACAATAATATCATAATAATACAATAGTATGTATATTATGTAATGTATATGTATCATTTATGATTCACTCCAAATATAGAGGCAAAAACATAAGGATGCAAGCAGACGTGTAAGGGAATGATTTAATTCTTAAGCAGGCATGCCATATCACAGCACTGACTGACAAACTGAAATGTACCCTATAAATCATTGAATTACTTGTTTATAAACCAAACTACTGTACTGCTTGGTGTAGAAAGGTTTAGGGGCAAATATACCAGGACTATTCAATCTAACTAGCCCCCCAATAAATCCCTGAATCCCAAACCCAAAATGATTTGCCTATTATTGCAACTATATTGACACAAATATTAGAACAATGTTGACCCCAGAAACCCTTCTAGTGCCAGAAAACACAGCATGTGGTCTAAATTGATGCGAAGAATAGGATAGAATAAGATGTCAAAACACTATGGTTTATAGACTGCAAAAGGTGCTTAAAGGTGGGGTCAGTGACTGTATGCTAATACATTTTTTGTCAAATTCAGCGAAGACCTCTTCTTAGTCGGCTACTGTCCATTCTGTGCGCGCGCTGAAAGAAGAATCTGTTGTTTCTGCACAGCCCTGGCTCTGTAAATGGGAACATAAACAAAGTGGTGCAGACCGCACCAAACAACACTATCCTAGCCTTGGCAATATGTGTCCAATGTGTGGGGCAGAGCTTCTAAGGCAACACTCCAGACAAAATGTGAAAGGTCATTTTGCTTTTGTACTTTGGCTACGCGCACAGTGGTGTAGCACAGTGCTGTTCTCCAACAAAGAAGCACACAGCACAAGCAGGGCTATGTTCTCTAGATGCTGGGGGACGTTTCAATGGTTCCTCCCCACAGCTGAAGTCACCTTACCCTGCCTATTTTTGCCACAGCACTCCCAGTGCCTTCTGGGAGGTGGCTCCATTTCCGGCGTGCGCCTCTCTCCTCATGATAACACCATTGCCGACGCCAGTGGCACATCAAAGATCACCCCACGCCTAACAAACAACTAGACACTTGGCCTATCAGAAACATCTTGGAGCGATTGGCTGCAGCTGTAAGCCTGTGCCCCCACACAAGCCCCTCAAACCACTAGGACCCCCCTGCCGTCCCAGATGCGGACATCATCTCACGTAAGGTACAGCTGTTTCTCTTCCTACATGCCACCACAAAGAAAGCTAGGATGCGTTGTGAAGTGCTATTATATTTAGACTGTTTGTGCTACGCCCAGATTGGGTTCAGGGCCTTGGCCTGTGGGTTGTCACTATTCAGCATGGTGATTGAAAACAGTCACTCTTAGCGGGTGCTGTTTTGTATTTGTAAACGAGCGGGTGGGAACTGCTAAATATATACTGGTTTGAATGCATATGGATTACCACATGGTAATCCATATTAGGTATACTGTTTTCTAATGGTGCTGCAAAAACACCCTGTGTGGAACAAGGTGCTGGTTTTGAGTGTACAGTAGGAAACCTCAGTGTAAAATAGCTTCTGTCTGTCAGCCACAGGCAGCTGTTCCAGTAGATGCTGCGACAGTCTTCACCAATTGTGTGTGTGTGCAAATATACTGTACACTATTATGAATTTTTATATTTATAGTGTGAAATGATCGATTGTAGCTTTTATTGTACTTCCCAGCATTCGTATTTATTACACAATATGTAACATTTATAGGCACATTTGAACTTTTCACTTTAGCATTACGCTTGAGCTGGGGAATCATTTTCCCTAAAGAACATCTTTATCCAGTAGTGCTGTCAGATGTTAAGTGTAAATGTCTGGAACAACCTTGCTTGAAGAACAAACCTACGCAACATAAAAACACACAGTGTTCATGTACATTGGTAAATGGGCTGCATTTCTAGAATGTTTTTTTAACATTCAAGCAACTCAAAGCTCTGTACAAGCGCCTCACATACACCCATTCACACACACATTCATACACTGATGATGGTGGTGTCAGCCATACAAGGCACCATCGGACAACAAGGAGCAGTTAGGTCTTGCTCAGAGACACTTGGTCAGGAGGAGGCAACATCTCGATCAATCGTCACCCCGCTCTGCCCACTGTGCCACACTGTCCGCTAGCCTATGAATGTGAATCTAATTGTCATAACTAGAGCCATTATAAAGTTGACCACATATTAATGTAGGGCAACGTGATGCTAATACCAGACCTGACAGTCTGGAGAGTCTTCCGCTCCTGCAGACTCCCTATGGTGAATAGGAAAACACTATGGTGAATATCACAGCCTGTTATTCTTTCCCTTTGCTGTGTCTGCCTCTTCCCTCTCTGTGCACACCATTAAAACAACATCCCCAGCCCAGGGCCACTGAACACTATATTTGAAGCGCAATTTAGTGATCTAGCCTCCCCGTGACCTCCTCCTCCTATTCTCCTGAATGAAATGGGTTTGTTATGTACATCAAAGACAGGCTCTTTGTTTATATTGTTTATAGTTTCAATACCACTGCATTTACTTAGTCCTGTAGCATAAGCACTTTGAGCTAGCAATGTTTCACTGTGGTGGGTGGGGCATAATCACCATCAGTGCAACAATGCCCTAGGAATGGTATCCCGTATTCAAATCACGTTCCTCTGATTCGTATTCATACATAGTAGTACACCTTTTGCTAAAAGTAGTCCCTCTCCAACTAGGGATGTAATAGTGAGTGGAAGCAAAACACAAAATCTGATTAGGTAATATGTATGTAAACAGCATATGGAAATACCCTGAATCAAATTGTAGGTTTTAAATTACTTATGGATTTGGTAATGAAGGTTATAGGTTCTCTGTGTGAAATGGGTTTTTATGAAGCTCTTTGAAAATCAAACCTTGGTTATGGAATAGATACATAAATTTGGGTTGTAATGTATAACTAGCAAAACAACTTTAGTGTCCTGCAGCAGAAACCTTCCTGACTTTAATAATAATTGCAGTAGCATCACAAGACCAGAGTTGTCACCATTTCTCTCAAAACATGAATTTTCACTCTAAACATAACTGTAAGTTATAAGTAGTTAAGTAATTATATAATCCATATATTTGAGGTAAATGCTGCTTAAATGATTCCAGTCAGTGCTTCCCTGTTGATTGATCTCAGACCATTCATTATTTTTACAGTCACTGCCCATTTCAACCATGGCAGGCATACTGATGACTGTATGACTAATTTAATGAATTGTCGTATCATTTGTGTCATTGCTTTGACATCTTAAATTATAACTATGGTTGCCATTTGTCACTTTGTCACGTGTCATCAGCAAAACTCTTGACTCTTTTAGATGTTGAAATAAGATTATTGTTATACTGTTATTATTGTTTTATTATTTTTACTATATTAACAGTGTATTCTGCACTGGCAACACTAGCGTCTAGCACATCTTTGTTTACATGCAGAAGGCATGGCCTGTCTCCCATCTTGAACACTTCACATACTGCTTTGATCTGAGGACAATTTTATCTCTTATAAGATGCAACCTCACCATTCTTAATTACTTGGTTGCAGACTTTAACGTTAGGTTGTGAGTCATTCAAAAAAACAAAATCACTCCCTTTGCTTCAAATTGAGGACTTGGTTTCAAAACCTCGACTGAATCATCAAAGCAGAAGTCACGTATGTGGTTAGTTACTAAATGAGGTTACAATATAATTCCTTCCACCATTAAAATGATTATATAGCATATCTGCAATTTTCTGATTTGAAACCTTGTCAGTGTATTTTTAGCTGAGTGAGGCTTGCGTAGTTTTATGGAGTGCTACTGATGAGCTCATGCAAAGAACACTATTGTTTTGACAGTATCCTAAAAAGATCTGTATTCACATCTGTACATTACCAATATTAAACGGTTATCAGCTGATGTGTGTTCATTCCACTGTATAATATTTATTATATGAATACCACATCAGCTGTCATATATTGTATGGCATTATTTCACCTAGTAAAATACAACTGTGAGAATAACAACATAATCAAGATAGTTTCCATGAAGCATTTAAGGTTAGAAATATGATGTGCAGAAGTAAGCGATTTGTCAAATGCAGATGTCTGTTGTGTCTGCGCACTGAAAGATAATCTGGTGTTCCAACAGCACTGGCTCTAAATGGGAACACAGAGACAGAGCAGTGCAGAGACCATGGGCGTGTCCAATGTGTGGGGCGGAGCCTCTGAGGGAGCACCCTATGGCACTGAACGGAGAGGGGTTTTTGTTTTGATGTTGAGTTCAAATATCAACAGTCTTCTCCAGCATATTTTACTGTATATGTACCCCTGTAATGGTAGTAGTCCACCTCACTAGACCTGCACACTCATACACTGAAAATAAATACATGATCAGCACAGTCACAGTATACTCTATATGTAACATACTGTAGATTTACTGTATATTCTTTACTGTTATTTGTTTATTAGGATAGTACTTGTCCTAGTTATTTAACTTGCACTAGCAACTGTCCTCTCTCTTAACCTATGACAACACCAAAACCATGATACATTTATATTTTAAAACTACATATGATTCTGATTTATATCTGCTATTGTTATTTGCTGTCAGTATATACCCAGGATTCACATAGTATAAATATTGAAAGTCTGGCAGCTTGGCTCAAATGCAGAACCCTGTATCCTGTAAACTGATCCTGCATGGCTAATGCAGAATGGAACAGACTATAATAACAGATGATAAAGCACAAATAGCATTAACAAATACAAAAATGTAGTAATTTATATTCAGATGATTTATCATAGAATGTATCATGTGAACAATTCAGATATAGATATAGATAGAGGGAGCCTATTGCATGCCTCTTCGTTTAATGAATTACATTTTTCCCTCTAGTTGGACCTTCAGCTAGATAACGTTAATTAAGGGTACATTTCTTGCTTGGTTTGTGTCCAGAAATCTTCTTTTGGTTGAATCATCCAGCATTACAAAAACCTAGTTCAAATGCAGAGTGCATGGTGCCAGATGGTTTGTTATACACACAACCATCTGGGGAACCTTCCATTGAAACCGTTGCAGGCACTTAACAGGTGATTGGACGAACCTACGACCCAGCAGAGCCAGTTGTTAAATCAAACTCTTGCTGAAGCCAGTCGGACAAGAGTGAAAACATACTTTCCATAGAGAAAAGCCTTTAGTGCCTTCTTTACTCTTCTAATAAATTCAAATAAAACTGATGCTATTACAGCATCTACAACATACCTATTTAGGAAAGGTCATTGTTGTTTTCAAGAAACTTTCTCTGTCAGCATACCTTAACCGCGGCCGGGGCTACTGTATCAATACAGTACAACGCTGATTGGTCAGGACACTTTTTTTTTTTATTCATTTTTAAAGCTAAATCATTTCAGCAGCGTTCTTTACTTGAACAATTCTCTTTTAAATAGACAAACATCATATGTGTACTTCGTGTCAAAATTCCATCGCCATAGACTACCATACATATTTTTCCAAACTAAGGTCCCATAATGTGGAATTAGGTTCTCTATATACTGTAAGCAAATCCACTTTTTTCAAATTTCTCCTTGCAGTCCACTAGTTTACCGTAAAAACAATAACCTACACTAGCCTTCATGTTTCCAAAGGATTTCCAATGTGTGGGGTGGCAGAGCTTCTGTTATGGCATTGAAAGAAGAGCTTTTGTTTTGAATGGAGATCACAAGGGTTCTCGAGAGTGACTTACTTTACCCTTAAACTGCCCAGAATGATTCTCGTGGCAAAGATAAAGGCAAAGTTAAACTGAGGCTCGTGAGAACAGAGTGGCGAGTGCGAGTGCATGCCCCCAAATTGCACAAATGGCTTTTGTGATGTAGTAAGTTATTGTCCAAAAATTACTTTTTACATTTACATTTATTTGATATTTTTTTTGTTGTTGATCATTCCGTGGTTATTAAAACACTTTCTCAAATGTTCAGTGTGTTTTGATTTTAATAGATTTTTCTGATTTGTTTTGTCTGTCAAAGCATTTTATAAACCCTGTTGTTAAAGGTGCTCTATAAATAAAGTGTATTATTATTATCATCATTGCAAGCTATTTGTAAGCTATTACACTTTTCGTCAAATTCACCAAATATCTCCTTGCATTTAGCTAGTTTATCATTCTCTGCATGTGCTGAAAAAAGAATCTGGAATGCCTAATTCTACACAGCCCTGGCTCTGTAAATAGGAACATAAACAAAGTGGCAAACACCGCTCACAACATCAAAGACGCATTGCTTCACAATGCATTTCAATGTGTGAGGCGGTGCTGCAGAGGGATATTGTTTTAATTTGAGCTCAAAGTTAGCAAGCGTTCCAGAGAATAACTGACTCTCCCTTTAAGATGTGCATAGTTCAGAGAGCAGGCTTAAAATAATTTAGCAATTATTATCTGCGAGTTAATCAAATTTATTAAAATACATGTGATTGCCTTTATTATACACGTCTGAATTGCCAAGCCTTTCGGCTATCAATGTAATCAAACAATCATTGCCCAAATGTAAGCATTTTTCAAAGTCAACCCGATTCAACCCCATATCGCATATTTGCGTGTGCAAATATCGCTTGTGCACGTACCACGCACGGAAATAGCACTGTTGTTTTATGTTAGGGAATGTTACATACAATGCACCATATTCCATGAGCAGGAACATTCTAAGAACTTATCACTGGTCTTCAATTTTGAAGGCATTTTTTCAATACCAGACTGCGATACATTGGGGGTTGTAGTTCTATGATAGGTTAGTGGTGTCTTATAGACATACATACAGTCTGCAAAAGATTACACTTTCTCTCAAACCTATTTTCCCGTCTTCCCCGTGCCCAGAGGAATATTTTAAGAGGTCACATGTCAACTTTGGCCAATCAGAGCTTTCTTTTCAACATGGGCTTCAAGTTACGTCATCTTTCGTCATCTTACTGTTTTTGCAAGGAAAAATACTTTGAAGATGGCCTAGGGAGCTAGGGTTTAAGACATGGGTAGGGAACCCTGGTCCTGGAGAGCCGCAGCCCTGCATGTTTTAGATGTCTCCCTGCTCCAACACACCTGATTTTAATAAATGGGTCGTTATCAGACTTCTAACACACACTTCTAACTTTGTTCATTAATACCATGCAGGGCTGCGGCTCTCCAGGACCAGGGTTCCCTACCCCTGTCTTAAATCCTAGCAATATCCCAAATACAGATTCCTACATTATTATTTGTTTATTATTTTATGCAATTTTACTTTGACATGTTCTTTAAAAGTACTACTGCGCTTTCAACACAGGACACAAGTATACATTTTGTTCAAAGTTTAAATAATATGTTGAAAATAAATGATTTACTACATCAAGATGTTCCTTCTGTTGACAGTCAATGAGTCAATGTTAACGTGGAGCTACTCTATAATTCAAATGGAGATTTGCTTGCATTCAAGCATGCACTAAACCTAACGAGATTCCTAATAGCTCAGATACCTACATTCAAGCATTTTGTTTTTATATTTATGTACCAGTGAATGAACAGGAAACCAGCTACTAGGTTTTGTCATTGTTACTCTGCACCCTGTCTGTCTATGTTGCTCACCAAAATATGGTTAAATAAAATAAAAAGGCCACTGGGTTTATGAGCAGCAACTAAATGTATGGACTACGATCCATTGGGACATTAGTATTATAATCTACTATAATGCTTCTACGCATACAAAATTGGCCATACAGTGTCTAGTACAATATGCAATACTCAAACATAAGTGGACTCAAAGATATGCTCTTCCATTACAAAATCGAGAAAAAGCAGGACTCCTTTATAACACACTGTTGAGCTCATTCATGATATTGCTTATGTGAAAAATAAAAGAGGTAATTTATGTGCTTTTGAGATTGAGGCAATTTAAATGACTGCAAATTGATGTCAGTCTCAGGATGACCGGACACAAGCTCATTAGACGGTAGCATAGGATGTTGACTCTACCAGCATACTGTGATTTTATAAAAACCCTGAGGATAAATATAACTCTCCACCCCACAATTTTTTTACCAGATTTCCTGGCTTTCCATCACCATGACTGGGAATTGTTGAGGGATGGACTTTTCTCAATTGTCCAAGAACACGTCATGCCAGTAGATCACTTCCTCAGAAAATTGGCCAGATACACTTGACCTCATCTCCCATATCCCCACTGTATTTTCTACAAGCAGTTGCATGTGTGCACCTGGTGGGAAGATTTGTATGCCAGCAAAAACCACAGGATTCAGGATTCAGTCTATATGCATCTAAAATTATAATTGATGCATGCCAAGCTCCAGCATCATTGTAAAGCATTCATTGAGCAAAGAAAATATTGGAACTTGTATATTGAGAAATTACCCATGTTTATGGTATAAACCATTGTTGTTTTGGTGTGAAAATCCAAGAGTGCACGGTGTTGAGTCACAGCTAGATAAAATGAATGTCTACACAATTGCTTGAATATATGTATCGGATCAGCCATAAACGTTAGTAAGTGAGATAATGTTTTTCTAACTAATTTGATAAATTGATTAAGTTGCAAAGCGACAACCGCTGTTGTGTTAAGGAGCAGGAGAAGGAAACCGGATGTATCACTGCTCACTCAATTGAAGTTTAGAATGATTCATTCCTTTTTATTTCATTTGGGGATCATCTGGTAACACAATCGACAAGTGTGGCCTACATTTAGACATACAGTACTTGTATGAAAGCAATCATAGTTTGCTTTTGTGCATAGCCAATTAATTAGTTGATGTTGTGCAAGTGTTATCTAAGTGCAGTAGGATATGACTCTTTACGAGAAGACATCTATTGCATATAAAGACACTCATCCTTCCTGACCATCGCCCACCTCTTCACGCTGTGTCTCAACAGCAACATAAGGAGGCCTTGCCTCAGGTGAAGAGATGATAGTTGTTACAGTCGGTGAATCAAAGGCTACATGTGGGTCTCTTTGCTTTTCACAAGCGCAAAGTGTTTCCCTGCTTCCAAGAGAGTTTGTAGTGGTTTGTTTTGAACCCATGCAGGGATGGATCTTGTTGCAACGACTGAATCATCTGTAGCACTGCTTCAGAATCTTGCTTTGCCAACTTCATTAGTGCTGAGTAATAAAATCAATGGCTGATTCTGCCCTCTGCAGAAGGAAAGTAAAAAGTAATTGGAAGAAAACTCTTGTCATCAGAAAGAATCTACAGTATGTAATGTGTAAAGATTATATAGCAGAATCCTAAATGTTCATTCTCAGGAATGTGTATGTTCCATGTGTGTATGTTCCAATGTGTATGTGTAAACAATGTGCATGTGGCAATCTGAGGAGGGGTAGAGAATATGTGGGCCTGTAGCTCTGTAGGGAAGAAGTGGAGAGGAGTGCCTAGTTTACTTTTTCTTTCATTCAAGTACATTAAAAGTGCAGAATTGTTCATTTAGATTGAATCAGGGTACTAATTCTTCAGCTATGTAATGCCTTTCTCAAAGCACATCCTGCAAATTAATTTCTATACCATAAGCCAGGTGCCAGTTCTTTATTGATTATTATTGATTAAATTGCTAGATTGAAGCTAGCAAACATCAGGTGTATTATTAGTTCAGGCAGGCCAGGCGTAGTCTGCCTGCTCCCAGCCATCAGCTGTCATTTGACTGACAGCTGTCACTCAACAGCTGACTCAACAACACATACACATTGGCAGTTTGAATGATGGCGATTTCCTTTTAACAGTTTCCCGCCATTTCCTTTCGCTTGTCAAGTTTGCTTCAGAACATGTCCTTTCTGTAATTATCATTTTCACTAATACAAATAGCAAGGCTTTACTTTATGTATATACATAATATTATATGTAAGCTCAAGTTTGTGGCATTTCTCATACAGTACATTATGTTATTGCTGTAAAAACACAATGTCTGCTGCCTGGGATGTTAAACCATTAAGATACTCCCATACCTACCATATGATGACAAGCCCTCTACAACTAAGACAGTCCGCCAAAGATAATTGTTGAATGGCATACTGCTGTTCTAATAAATTGCTTATAGTAGACGAGAGTGGTCTGACTGAAACAGTTGCAAGATACTTATGTCCCCTCTCAGCATACACAGACCATGGAAACGTGAACTGTCAGCTTCAAGACATTCACAAGGAAACACCGACACCTTCTTTTCAAGCGAGATGGGGTCAGTATATTCTCACACACACTTATAATCCTGGAAATGAATCATCAAAGACTGTTGCAAAAAATCAATCTATCCTCTCTGTACTTGAATAGGAAGGGTGGCAAGGACAAGGACTGGTTGGGTGTTAGCGTGTTTTCCCTCTGAAAAAATACCATCTGGGATACCTACTAGTGTCCACCATGATGTCAACATGATGTTCGTTTATTGACTCTTCAGCACAAATGATTTACCATTACAGTTACGCAGTGTAAAGCTTTACTTAGCGAGTGGGCATTGTTATTACGAAAACAGTTCTGTCTCTTCATCTGCTCCATAAGAAACTGTTTACCGTTTCTAACCAAGCAGTCCTGGTTTTGATTATGCAAACATATGCACAGGAGCGTGACCATGCGAATCAAGTGACTTTAGACAATTTGTTGCTGAAGTTTAGCCATTGTTGCTTCACAGTCTCCTCACCATCTCCCCAGCTTCCCCCCAACCCCCAATGTTACATCATTCCTTGCATGGACATACATAACAAGAAAATCCTATTAGTGACCTGGATAACAATGGCGTTCCTCAGAGTAGCCTTGCAACCCCTGCTGAAGCTCAATGACAGAAGGCCATGCTAATGCTGAAGCTAAGGCTGTGTGGTGGAGGAATCATAGTGCAACACAATATTTATGAGAGGTGGATGTTATAACAAATTACATTAAAATACATTTTAACTCCTCAATTCAAAAGTGTTTCTCATAAAGGCGACGCTCATACATTTCAGTCAAATTTCCTTATGAATGGACTTCCTACTTTTATCTCACCCAACCACAATGTTTCAAATCAGCTAGAGTGCCGGCGGATATTGAAATGTACAGCGTATGCTGTTGTTGTCATTTTGGGAAAGCGTAAATTGACCGCTGATTGGCCAGATTGTGCTCTAATCTGTCGACAAACTCTTTTGCATGAATGACTATTGTCTTAACACACCTGAGCTACAGATACTGAGTAATATAACATATACCAGGAGAGGAATAAGGGTGGTCCATTTAGGCCTGATAGCTTTACATTACTATAGTTAATATATTGTATGAGGGTGTAGGTGTGAGTGAGATTGATTGTGTTTTCCTGTAGACCACATCAAAATATTCAGCTTGCACTTTTACATAGATTTTTCTTCCATTGATATTTATTTTTTCAGGGCATCCTCTACCTGTGTGGATAATGATGTAACAATTTCACCTTTAGAAAAGTTTGACTATCATCTGTTTTTTCTATGATGCTATAGAGCTGCTACACTAACCAAGAACATCTACCAAATGTATTTACGAATGCAATAACTTTGTAAATTCGAAACATCACTCTCATTGGAACCATTAAATGGTTCTACTGTTGTTTGTATGCTTGTTTGTGATATTTATTTTATTATATCTACTGTATTTATGGTGATTTACTTTGATGTGTGTTAACTAACCTGTAAAGCCAAAGGCACATTTCCATATTTGTGGCCCATAAAGATTATTAGTATTATAAATGTAGCTTTTTTTGTAGTATTTAGTAAAATATTAAGTCACGGCTACCATGCTGAGTCTCATTTCAGAGAGAGAGAGAGAGAGAGAGAGAGAGAGAGAGAGAGAGAGAGAGACAGAGAGAGAGAGAGAAATATCTTTCTGGAAGGGCTGGTTAAAGTGGAGTAATGCGATTAGTGGTTTTGTTCTCAACAGATTATTTTTTCTTGTATCCTTCAAAAAAAACATTTGCTTGAACAATTTAATTGTCTTGCTTTGGGATTCCAGAGCCAGTATTTCAATGCTGTGCATTCCATTCCTTCACAACATAATGCATTCCAGGGGAATAAAAGTGATCTCCATCAGAATGACTTAGAGTCTGCACAATGGCAACGGAATTCTGTCATGCCAGGAAGACAAGTTGGAGTCTTTGATTGATAGGCAATTTATTAGAGAACATTCATGCTGAACGGAACAAAGGAATTTTTCTTTGTCACCTGTGTCGCTGCGTTTAGCTAACTGAAGCAAGTCTCCTGACTATGCTTTTTCCATATGTGTGAAACTGCTTACACATGATGCTACTGTGGGAAAGATGTACGTTTCACTCTAAAATGCACCTCAGGGGGTTCTAAAATAAAGGTACTAAGTGTGATCTTGTCTGACACTAGATGTCACACTAGAGCACCAGCATATCCAAAACATATGCTTTGTAGACCACATCACACACATACACACACACTAACATGCACACCAGACCGATAATGTAAACAAAAGACGATTGTTGAAGAAAACGGGACCTAGCCGTATGCTATTTATTCTGTAAAGAATTATCCAGCAACTTCCGGGACATTCTACCGCCATTCTGCAGCTAGTTGGTTAGCTTGTGATTGGAAGGCAAGAAGGTGACTATAATGTAGATTTATTATACATTTAGATTGTTCTAATCAATCTATTTCTTATAACTATAATAAATGTCTAAAAAAACATCTTGCTGAACAGCAATGGACACACTCAAAACAAACCTTAACAGCGGCAACCTGAAACATTGTAACACACCTGACAACGGGCAAAAACACTTGCAGATTCTGCAGAACCAGTGCCCCCATATGTCACGACCCGGCTTGTGAGTGTAACAAAACAATGGAGGATCTTGGAATGTGGAGGTTTGGTCTAATTAATAAAACATAATTAAATAAAAGCAATGCAAGCACGACTATAACCAATGAGGTGTGTTTGCCAGTAATCAGTATTCTGGTGAGTTGGTGAATGCCAGGTGATGTGCATGTTGCAAGGCGTAAAAATAAAAACAGAAGAAAAGTGGAACCTTGACAAGCAGCCTCCTGCCTCCAACGAGGTCTCTGAAGAAGGCGGCTCTTTATAAGCAGGCCTGCCAGATGCTTCCAATCAGCCAGCATTTCACCCTAGAAACAACAGTCATGGTGCCACTACTGCAGCACTACCAGCCCTGGCCACAAGGGCGGGGCCTCACACAGTGAAACTGTAACAGTACCTGGCATGCTAAATAGCTTGTCAAACAAGACAGTGCCTAATGAAGGTATACTGTAATATCATCAGAAACATTGAAGCAGGCTGTTGTTGAGCAAGGTTAAGGGACCAGTAATAAGTATTTTTTTTATTTTCCTGGTATTAGAGAGAGACATTATTAACATTAGCCAGCCGGCACATCATAAAGACGGGGTTCAACGTAAGCAAGCCAAAGGTAGGTTCACTTCCTCAGGCTGTTTGAAATCATGGAGGATCTTGAAAATAGCAGTGCCTTTCATGTATGTTAATGCATCTGCAGGCAAAATGAAAGACATGTAAGATTTTAAATAAACATTTACCCAGAGATGATTTGAAATTTTTTATCTATTCGATTTAAGATAATAGTCTTCCAGAGCCAGCCTTTACTTATGTTAAGTCTGGGACACAGTGCTGTCTAACTGCGTCAAGATTCGCAGACAGTATAGGTATTTTCATTGACATGCACAAGAGCCAACTAGGTAACTCAATGACCAATCCGGACGTTACTTAGACTTAGACAGAGGAATTTGTAGAGAAGCTTACCAACACGACTGGCTTTTTTCAGGTAGTTTATATGTTAGATAATTAGCCTACTGTTACTGCGTATAATAAATGTAACAACTATAATTAGTAAATAATTAGCAATGCATAGAGAGTGACAATGCTAACAGCCAATGAAAATCGATTTCCTCACTTCCAGATATTCAGATGATCTTACAAGGGTATATATTCAGCACAGAGTTGCTTATGTGACGTAGTGCCAATGGACGGAAGAGGCTGAGACTACCAAGATGACAACATCATATGCAAATCATATGCAAATTCAACAACAATTATATGAGTCAGAGGACCTTGAATAAAAGAGCAAGTTACTTAGAGGTTAGAGGCTGAATACGTCACAAATGTGTGGTCTCTTTGATGATTATTTTAGTTACTTTTGACGTTGAATTAGAGAATCTATGTATACAATATGCTGCTACATTAGCAACAGTCATTGGATTAACTAATAAACAGTTCACGTTTGGTCTAAATTAAAGTCTGGGATAAAATAATTGGAATAGGAGTACATATTTGCCATTTGTTAAAGAAGTTACTTAAAAATACTAATTAGGGTACCATTCCCCGAGTCCATGATGAATTATCGCAGCTGTTAACCATCCTTCATAATTACAAACATATTTATTTATCTTACAGTTACTGCATTTGTTTTTGCTTTTGTTTATGTTATTGGTGCCAAAAACCTATGGTGCTATTAATACATCTTATACAGAAGGCTTTCTAATTTAGGTTAATAGTGTTAACTAGTTTGCAGAGGTATTCATTTTGCAACCAGGTCCCTAGTCAGTATTTGTAGTTAACTGAATATATTTAAAGGTAGATTTAGCAATTGCAAGCTAATACGCTTTTTGTAAAATTAAAAGAATATCTCCTCTGTTCTGTGCTCGCAGAAAAATTGAGTGTATCTACATAGCCTGGCTCTGTATATAGGAAAACAAACAAAGTGGGACAGACCACACAACACTATCCCAGCCTTGGCAATGCGTGTCCAATGTGTGGGGGGGAGCTTCTGAGAGAGCACCCTATGGCATTGAAGGGAGAAGTGTTTTTATTTCGATCCAGTGTGAATAGCAACAAGCTTTCCCCAGAATCCTTCACCTCACCTTTAATTAAACGTGAATGGTGGTGAGTTGAACACCTTGTTATGAGGACAGTTGCAAGGAAGTTGAATTCTCCCTTGTGCCTTTTTTAACACAATGGGGTTTATAAATGTCGCTGATGATTGGGTAGCGCCTTTGACACACGAGTGAAAACATACTTGGAAGTCTGTTGCACATCGTTACACATCGTTTTGAGGGAGCATGTCGTTTAACAAAGAACACTGTGTAGCAAAACACCGTCGAATGTGCCTTTGGGCTGCAGGAAGCTGGCCCATCTGCCATCTCACAATGCCCCCTGTGCATGGATGGATGGTCCGACTCCGCAGTCCAAATTCAATGACGTGCTGTACTTTCGAATAAAGTAAGAATGCTGATTATTACCTTTCCCCTAGTTAGAAACCGCACAGATGCTGTTTTGCAATCAGTTACAGATGCCTTGAGGGAATGAATCTACAGTAGCTTTCAATCCCAATCAGTTCTTCAGTAGGCGGAGACAACTTGCAAGTACAAGTGACTAATATTCTTGTTGTCTAGGTTAGGGTTTGTGTTAGTAATTGCAAGAGAGCACATTCACCTCACTCACCTCAGTGCTTAGTGGCTGACACTTCTCTCTACTCCTCCCCATACAGGCTCACACTATTCTCTACCACTCACACTATACACCATGTCTTCAGATGCTGTGTCACAGACCTTTGTAATGAATTTCAGAGCTGCCTGGAACTCCTTCTAAAGGAGTGTCTACCACATACTCCCAGAAATATTCTCAAACTTGTCAGCGCCATTAAAATCAGGATAATAATTGAGAAACACTGCCAGGGACCCACTCAGTTCATGTTGTCAGCCAGAAATTATTGTTTTGATTCCACAATGTTTTGCTCTTTGAGAGCTAATTGATTGAAGATAAGTTAGTCGAGTTGGCACAGCACTTTTTTGTTTTTTGCCAATAATAATTAGAAGTGAAAGGCATGCAAATAGTCAAATGAAAGCAAGATGTTACACTGAAGGAATTCACTCACTTGTCACAACAAATGTCCTTTGCTGTATTGTTTATAGGCTTTAAATGCACATTGGCACGGGGTTAATAACTTTCATTGTTCTGAGTGCATTATAAGGAAGTCAAGCAGAGCCATGGCTCCAGCTCTGTTTCAAGATAAAAGTGTTTAGCATTATCTCCTGGGCATTGACTGAAGATGTAACCCGTTCTTCAAAGAGTGACAATATGTGATACCCTGCGCTATTCCAAGGACAACTGTCTTTTTGCAACCTTTTCTCGTGGAGTTTCTTGTCTTTCAGCTTGTGAAAGTAAACAATATGTCTTTAACAGCAAGACTCACTCTTGAAAATCCGAGGTCATTTTGTTGAGGTGAAAGAAAAGTACTTGATCAAAGAAAAGATTTGGAAGGCTGTGTGAAAGCTAGAGTATAGAGGAATGAAATATGAAATCAATCAAATAAGTAGTTTTGCTTCCAGCTCAATATTAGGATATACAATTAGAAAGTTTATTTGTTGGCAAATATCTTGAGGATTGAATGGTAGGATATGTTTTTATGTAATGTTTGAAATGTATATCCAAGGCTAATGTCTTAGGTATTATTCTTATTAACTGAATTAATGCTTACAGTATGATTGTTGTATGACTTATGTGACAAAATGTAGGTTACTTACTTATTATAAGTTAATTTGGATAAAAGCGGATGTCAAATAAGATGTAAATGCAAATATTAAAATAATCAAAGACCATTTTATGAACAATCACCATGCATGGAAATGGTTACCTGAAGAAATGATTTTTGCTGTAGTGTACTTGAGCCCTGCAGGCTACTTATTGTGTAAGTCGCTTTGGATACAAGGTCTGCTATATGCTGTAAATGTAAAGTTCTTATAATCAACAATGACCATTTGATTAAGAATCATCAGTCAATCACGACCATGCCTATACTGTGAACAACTTCTTTGCTGCAGACACATGATGTAGCCTACTCTTTTCAACCTTTATTCACTTAAGCATAGCTGGAGTTAAGTAGAAAATTCCCAATTTCAACACATGAGATCTCATGGAGACAAAATTAGATCTACCATCACTTCCATTTTACATAGGATGGTGGCACCAAAGTTCAGAAATAACCGGGACTCCCCTCATTGGCTCGGCGTGGTTCGAGGAGCAAAGCAACAGACCAAAGACTAAAAACAGGGGGTTGCACACTTTCACGTGTTGCATATATTTTTTGTGATATCTGGAGGCGGGACGGCCATCTAGCGTTCTACGGTGTCGTGTTTCACTCGGCGTACCACAGCAGTGCGCCCGCCTCGCCACAGCCATACAGACACATTGTGGATGCTGATCGCGATGCCGATAAGTTGATAACATTCATCTTCCAACAGGAAGATAGTTTGAACTTTACGTTACTTTTCCTCTGACAAGAATAAGTGACTTTTTTTTTTTTTTGCAAGATCAAACCAAAGCGGAGCTGGAAAAGAACCGAAAACGCTGGCATAGCCTTTTTTATATAGGCCAAATTTTCAATCTCTGACATGGATTTAATTCATGATTTTAATCATTTTTCCCCCCACTAACGGACAAATAGGCATATTGGTGTGATTGTTCGCTGTCCTGAATAACAAGAAAAGGAACACATGCATGTAAGTGTTGGTCATTGTGACAGCGATCCGGTTTATCAATGCAGTTTATCAACGTAGGTTGTGATAAGATATAGGATGCAATTGGTTGTTGAACTTGACTTCTCACCGATGTGCGCTAGGTAGCCTGTCACTTTATGGAACTTTTAGAAAAGTTTTTTGTTATTTTTGCAACTTTTACAAAGTTCTCATGTGGGCATATCGGCGCTCCACACAGATTTGAGCTGCAGAAGGCTATTTGACATGGTTATAATCCCTGTACGCTGTCAAAGCATGTTTCACGGACAAACGGTGAGCATCAAAATCTGCAATACAAATGACGTTCTCAAAACAGCGATGCTTTCTTTCTGGTAGTAGTGGCACTATATAACTGCGTCGTGATCTTCGATTTAGGTTGCACTAGAGAGAACAGATAAATTGCACACTGTTAGATCAGTGGGTTCGATTTAATAGGATAGTTCGGGCGAGGCTAATTTAGCAATAATAACAGCATTTATCGCTGATTCTTTCTTGTTAGTTCAACAAAAAGTTGTAGACTGCAAATGAGAAATTTGAACTGCAGTGAAATAATAGCCTTCTTGGATATCATCTCACCTTATTAAAAAATCATATAGCAGCATATCAGCGTATGCCTAATGCCATCGTGTGTGTTGCATCTCAATATATAAAATACCGAGTGCTATTTCTTAAGGCGATGTCAGTGACTTGAAATTGTTATTACTAGGCCTAATAATTGAGGCGAGCGGGCGACCTTAATTTCCAGCCCTGGTATTAGTGCTTCATTCGTGTGGACTGCCTGGGCTCTCCGCGAGGTGCGTGGCCTTGTTGCCATGCCACAAAGCCTTACCACGCAAGCCCCGCTGAAATGTGACAATTGAGACCAGAAGCAAAGGGAAGCCCCTCCTTTTCTTTTCTCTCTACTCATTCCACAATTGTAGGTTAGGTGTAGGGTAGGCTTTATAACCAAAGTCAGTGACATCGCCGCTGATGATAGAATCAGGCTTCACCTGGGAGTTTGCATAATCAGGTGTTAATTTATGAAATCTACATGCATTTACTTGGCATAAGACATTTGAGAGATTTCATTGTCACTTAATTTATAACATGAACATTATTAAGGAATCAAAATACAGAAACGAAGAGTTCAGGTGCAAAAACCTTTAAGTCCAACTGAAAAAAAGTAGCAAATAGCAACTTAAAACGCCAATATTGATTAGGTTTTCATATTTGGGTTCGCTCATATCACCTTTATTACAATAAATAGTGTCACTGCCTAACAAATAATTACAGTGACATAAGGTAACAAATAATTTAAATAGGCTATTAACACTTTTTTTTTTAAAATGATGGTAGAGGTTTTTGCATCTGAACTCTTCAAATGCAAAGTTTATTAATGAAAGTCTGGACCTCATGCCCTTTTATGACAATCCAAGGATTGTTTCATAAACAATTGGCACAGTAAGATATGAAGTAATCATTTGCTGCTCTTGTTGCTGCATATGCTGTTGATGAAGCTCTGACTTCTAGAAAATAATGAACAGTGCAGTGCAGAGCAAACACAACCGCCTGGAGTCTTATCAGCACACCACTCAGAACTGTCGTCATCTTGTAAAATACCTAATTTTGTTGAGACACAGCAACTCAATCTTTTACACTTCTCATAATACCAGAGACCCATAATAACAATGCTACTTATAAATAATATATTAATACAAACTATCAGCATTTAAAAATGTTTGACATGCCTAAAGGATCTATATATGATAATGACTGCCAATAGGTGTCACTAGATGCCACTAGAAGCACCAACATCACAGACGAATGCGCCATGCACTAACGTGCACATGCAGCCTTGTGTTGCCTGCCCACCCGGCAGTGTAAACAAATACAGAGCATCTCAGATTACACACACAGTGTGATATCATTCTCTGCTCAGGACACTATTATTACATTACGCTACTATATCTTTACATAGAAAATAGTTGTTTGCTGCTGTATTCATGTTTAAAATATCACACAGTAGGACTTTTGAAGCATCAATTGCGTTCCCTGCAACCCAGCGTCTCAGACCCAGTTGAAATGCTGCACAGTTACACACTTGCTTGTTTTGCAGATGTATAGAATACTCTGAGCCTGTGGGAGTAGAGGAGAGTTTCAATTTACACAACCAAAACCTGTTTGCAATACTGCTTTCAACCACAATTCCAGACGCAAATCTAGGTCTGTATGTTACTTTGACTTCACTCTCGTTTTTAATGATGTCACTTTGAGTATCACGTGTGTTTTTGGCTAGAACACACTACTTGGCTGTCCCCAGTAGCGTCCGGTATGGGATGGATATTGTCCTGTTTCCTCCTGAGCCTTCAAAAGCCGCCCGACACCCCGTGATGAAACAGGAGACCGCGTGTTTTCCCAATACTCTGTTTGTTATGGTCTGGCAGTGCACGGCACACACAATCTTGCGATGGCTGTTCCTGGCTATGTTCATTTCCAGTGAGGGAAATTCAGAAGTCGTCAGGCCACTTATTACAGTGGTTCTCAAATGTTCTTGGCTAATGCTTTGCGCAATTATTTATACAAGTCCAAGTACACCTTTACACAATAAAAAAAGCCATCCTAAATGCAGTATTTGATCATATTAAAGGAGTTTTGAATGATAATGGTTGCCTCAAACCTGCAAAATTATATGATTTCATCCAAGAATGGGTCCAGAATTGCATTGTCTTGTTTAATTGTCAAAAGAAAGCTACTTGTATTTTTAAATTTGTTTTGAAGGTGTTTTGTACCCTCTGTAATACATCCATGTACCCCGTAGCTGTATGCATACCCCATTTGACAAACACAGACTTATGAGATGCAACAGCCAAGAAAATATTTTGAGCTTTTATTTAGTTTTATGCTATGCCTGTCATCTCCATGTCCAGTCAGACTGCAGCTCAATCTGTGGTTTCCATTAGCAAGTCTCTGGCATATACTGGCATGCTGCCTGCTATGTGTGTATGGTACACTGGAGCTACAACCTTTATTTGAAGTAGAGCTCAGATCATGATATGGAATCTGAAACTCATTCTCAGGGTCTGCAATCAAATTGGCCAAGGCAATTTCTGTCTTTGGTTACGTGTGCCACTATAGGGCAGCATTTTCATCTCAAGCTGCTGATCGTTTATGAATGGAGCATTTTTTTCTGTTTAACTACTAATACTGATATATGGCACCAATCTTTATTAGTTGTTGGACAAGTTAAAACATATTAATTCATATTTCGTAAGGGTAGGCTACACCTCTTTCATAGGATTTATCCAGAACTCCAGCATTCTTTTTACCCCAAGGACAATTCCAAGCACAAACCAAGGAGTCTACCTGTAAGTTCAATAAATAATGAACGTTTGTCAACAAACCCCTTTGCTAAAGTGATTTGGCCGTCTGTGTATGTTTGGTTGGACTTGCTTCAATGATAGCATGTTTGACATTGTTTAGCTTCCCACATCTATTGAGAAACAGAATGAATAATTGAAGATGACGTGTGCACAACAATTGTGTATTTCAAAATTGGCCAGTTTAAAGGAAGTCACCCAACGAGTTTGGTAAAAACAAGCACAACTTTCACCTAGCATGTATGGAAAGGATTTGGTTGCCAAAACGTGACTGACATGTTCGACTTCCACAGATTAAGCTGCTGATTCCAGTTCTGCCCGCAAATTAGGCTTTCTTAGAGTGATCTTTGATGAACAGTGGATGAATCTGTGTCAGACAAGCCCCCATGATCGAGATAGAGGATTGCAGCTCATCCGGGTATGCGGGCCAACGCCGGTACTATGTCTGGGGGCAGAAAGCCATATAAATGAATATTAATGTTATTGTGGAATAATAACTATAACAACAATACTAAGTGAGCATAATGGTGGAGCATTCAGTTACCTACTAACTAAAACACAGAAAATAACATAGTACAAATGAATACAACTGTAATTCAGTTTGAGTATTTGCTCACAGTCTGGCTTGACTCTTATTGAGCTGAATGAATGTGGTTGTAGAGATGCTGTTGATTGCTGTCTGTGGAAAGCTGTTTGGACATTTTGCAGATGGACATTATTTAACAATCAGCATTAATGTTATTGTTGCTATGCAGACATAGGCTATGTCAGGCCTTTGTAGAAATGTTAAGTTATGTTTTCTTTGGGGTAGTAGGATACTATAGGCTACTTGCTGTAGAGCTGTTTGTAGTAGTTGTATTTTTGTAATTCATTAACTTTTTTGTCAGTCACATAATTATCTTGTAATAAAAAAACTCAGTAAAGATGTTTGGATAAATTAAAGATATTTTTGTGGTCTGTACAAAATCCATGGGTGTTTTGCTAACTACTAGATGATGTAGCCTACTGTAGGGGAAGGATGCAATAGCATATTTGAATCAAACCCATAATTAAATTGACAGTTTTCAACCAATAAAAATGTACTGTTTTGGGAAAAGCAAACCTCTTCAAGTTTGCTTTTCGTCAATATCTTTGAATATAGGCTATTCTGAAATTCCTCTAGGTGGTACTTCCATTTTATAGTTATTTAACACATTTGCTTCTCGCTTCTCACTTGAAAATATTAGTCATAACACTCATGGTGGGTGGTCGTGGATGTAGATATGGATGTGATATACTGTTTCACTGCATGAAATGTTGTATGAAAGTGCAAAAGCTATATTTGTAGCCATAAAGCACAGAATCTCCTCTTATGCCTGGTTCACACTACACAAATTCAGACCGATATTGACTCGATTTGGCCCAGGCCGACAAATTTACAGTAGCTGCACGAGACCATCCAGATTTCACGAGCTTCAGTTTGACATTGACGCAAGAATCAGTCTGGAGAGCTTGGAAATCGTCGTACTTTTGTCCAGTAAACCTAGTGTGTTGCCTATCAGCGTTGTGCTATTAGCCGTGGTTGACAAATTGAAAACAATGGAGGGTCAGCATCATACAGCATCATATTTATTAGATATTAGAAGAGCAAACCATTGAACTGAAAGATTTTCTCGATGGATAATGTTATCACTCTTCTCTTACGACTTTTCTTTTTCCTGGTTCACAGGTTCCTGGTTTCCTGGTTCCAATCACCTGCCAAGTATTGTTATGAAAGCATTTGCCCTTTTAAAATTTCATTTGACAGCTCCCCAGATGGATGTGTCTAACAGACCATAGAGTATATCTGGCATGAGGTTACAAAAGAAACAAAAGATCAATGTGGAAAACAGTGGAGGCATTTAAGTAACCAGGTGAGTAGGCTATAAGCCTACAGCTGGCTAGGCTAGGCAATGTTACCATTCAGCAGTAGCCTGCCAGTAGCCGGAACATGGTCCTTTTATTTTTTTTTAGACCGCTGCACCAGCATCACATTCTTGACGAAATTTGAACTTGCGCCACATTGTGAATATGGGTGTAAGAAAATATCCACGAGTATCGCAATATTCCGGTTTGCGATACTGCATTGATTGGTATAGATTTTTTACTAAATTTATTTGTAAAAGGGACCATTTACAAAATACCCTAACGTCAAAAGAGAGAAAAGATGCTTGATACCAGATTTAGAGCTATTTTCCATCTGAAGTCCCTGAGCAAGTTTACATAGCCTAACTTTTTTTTTTTATGGCACAATGTTCATCTAATCTGATAAAGTTGTGTAGTGATCCTAGCATTAAAGGTGGAAGTAGGTAGTCTGGAGAAAGCTTGTTGATATTTGAACTCTATCAAAACAAAAACACCTCTCCCTTCAATGCCATAGGGTTCTTCCTCAGAAGCTCCGCCCCACACATTGGACACGCAATGCCAAGACTAGGGTAGTGTTGTGTGGTGCGGTCTGCACCACTCTGTTTGTGTTCCTTTTAACAGGGCTGTGTAGAAATACCAAATTATTTTTTTCACAGTGTGCACAGAATGGTAGCTAGTGGACTGTGAGGACCCTCTACCTTTAATAAGTCTTTTTGAATGAGGGTTTTCACTGTATGCTGTTCTCTACTTGACACTGTGCAATTAGTCTACACAGCTTGAGTCTGCTATAGCCATTATGTGGTGGCGCACTAGCTCAGCCAGTGTGTGCATTATCACAATTATGACAGTTGAACGAGACATATCCATTGTGCTTTTTAAAAACACAATTGTACATTCCCCTTGTTACGGTTAAGTAAGTCATTATCAAATGTACATTGTTCAAATTTAAAGCTCTGAAAAGCTGTTCAATGGTGGCAGTAATTGCCGTAGAGCATTTGACATTTCCTTAAAAGACAGCCAAATCATTTTATAACACACTCAAATTGATTACATAAATTTGAAATGTACCTATCTATCTCTACTTTTCAGTGTACGTGCAATCGTGTAATAAAGTGGAAATGAGCAGTGTTGCAGGCTGAGACTTACTGAAACAGATTTCAGTTAGCCTTGGAAACCTGTTTCCCTATGTGGCCATCTTCTATCACACCTCAATTACAATGCAAGAGAAAGAGAGAGAGAGAGAGAGAGAGAGAGAGAGAGAGAGTTGTAGTAGTCTGCTGTGTCTCTGCAGTGTCACTCAAACAAAATGTCACATGTGCTGCCATTCTCGGGAACCCAAAATCGGGAGCAAGGGCCGATATTTCTGCAGTACCCAGTGCAGCTAACAGATATCATTTGAAGATGTAGGCAGTATGCTATTAATACAATGTAACTATCCATCCATCCATCCATCATCTTGACTGCTTATTCATTAGGGTCGTAGTGATGCAATGCAACTATAAGAATACAAATAAAATAATAATACTACATTTTATTACAATTATTTATAAAGGTAAAGTATAGTAAAGGCATTCTCTTTTCTTACTTTTTTACGAAGGTTTTTCCCTGCCCGGGGTGAGGAGCAGTTTAAGATGGTGTCATTTATTTCCGTGTTCCATTGGGCCTGTGAAGCCCCTTGAGACTGCAGTTAAGGGTTATATAAATACAATGAACATATTGCCAAGGCTGGGGTAGTGCTGTTTGTCTTCCTATTTACAGAGCCAGGGCTGTGTAGAAACATCAGATTATTATTTCAGCAGGCACACAGAATGGGCATCTAGCTGACCATACTGACCATAGATACTAGTATGTATTCACTGAATTTTACAAAAAATTTAATAGCTTACCATTTGTGTCTACACCTTTTAAAAGAGTGCCCAAGTTCACTTTATAAATGCAACAATATACAATTCACAAAACACTACCACAGTATATTCATATAATATCACTAAACAAGTAACCATGTTACAGTGAATTTGCCAGCTTGAAGAGCACATAGGAATTCTGCAATGCTTTCACAATATAATAACAATATAATATAATGTAAAATAAAAATATAATATGATAGCAATATAATATATAATTTAATTTCAGATCTTAGGGGCAACGTGACAAAATGCTCTTCCACCTATAGTGGTGTGGGTCATTTTCGATTGAAAACCATTTCAAAACCCATATTCTCGCATTTGAGGAATTATTTTTACTGGATATAACAGAATGTTCGGAAAGTCCTGCATCAGCCTTGAAGAGACCATTTCTAACAATTTAAAGAATGTTCCTATGTTTATTAGCTGCTGATAAATAAGTCAAACAAGGCACATTAATTAAGAGTTTAATTAATAGAACCACAGACAAATGGAATTAGTAATTTTCTAACGAATTATACACAATTTGTGCATTTTTTAAATTTTATTTGGTGCAATATTTGGCAGATTGTGACAAGCATATCCACACATTCCAACATTGTTACACAATGTATGTTATACAGTACTATAATGCAGATCCTCTAAATTAGCTGAACCAAAGCATTTTATGTTGTTCAAAAATACACCTCTCATTCTTGTAGTGGTGGTGTATGTGCTTTGAGAAAATAAAATGTCAGAATTTGCATTTACATGTATATTGACATTTATACTGTAAGTTTGTTTCTCTATATAACTTTAAAACCTGTGAAAAAGTGAATATCATTATTGTGTCCTCTCCTCTCTTGAACCTGGCCTCAATCCAGACAAGACATGGTACTAGAGGGCATATTGTACATGGTAGCCACTAGCCAGCATAAGTGAAACCTTTTGAAATCAGTATTGAATTTAACACCCCTTCGCCACGCCCCCCACTTTAAGATGCCCTATCGGAGTAATATGAGGCCACTGTGGTTGTGATGTTACTCTAGCGAAGGAGTGTTTTCTAGTGTGCCAAACGAACGAGGTGCTGACTTATTAGGTGAAAGAAATGTAGGAAAATATTATGTGCAAGGTCTATTGTAGGCGCTGTGGTTGGGAGACCACAGAGAACAGGGACCATATGGAAAAGTCTTTAAGGGGTTTACTTATTTTTATAAAACTAACTCACTGAAAACCAGTGGGTGTTTCAGTAGGTGTTTCTGCTCTTGTCAAATTTTGACACTGGCCAGAGCTTTCTTTTCAAACACACATTCATGTCCTCTTTGTGTTTCTCCAGGCTTAAAAAGAAGGAGCTAAAATGAAGACCATGGCCAAAAGTTTGGAGAAGTCTCTAATGGGCCCGTTGCACCGCCGGGTTGGCTGGACCCGGAGGGCAGCGCTGCTTTTGTACGTCGCCATGGAGCTCATCGCGGTGTACTCGCCAACGGCGCTGGGCGCCCTGGAGCTGCAGCTGGACGAGGAGCAGCCAGCGGGCACTGTGGTGGGCGACATCAGCACGGGCCTGCCCCCCGGCGTCACTGCCTCGCTGTATTTCATCTCGGACCACCAGGGCACTGGCGTGGGCTCGGACCTGGACATAGACGAGAGCACGGGAGTCATCAAGACGACCAAGGTGCTTGACCGCGAGCTTAGGGATCACTACAACTTCATCGCCGTCACTATGACAGGCGTGACGGTGGAGGTGAACGTCAGGGTGAACGACATCAACGACCACGCCCCCACGTTCCCCAAAAAAACATCCGCGTTTAAAATCCCAGAGCAGACGGCCGTGGCCACCAGGTTTCCCTTGGAGCCGGCCGTGGACGCAGATAAAGGCCAGCTGGCGACCCAGGGGTACCTCATCACGGACGGGAACGTGGGCCGGGCCTTCACTTTGGAGACCAGGAGGGGAAGCAACGAAGTCCTCTATTTGGACCTGGTGGTTAACGCCATCCTGGACCGGGAGAAAAGATCTACGTACACGTTATCATTGGAGGCGTTTGACGGCGGGACTCCCAGGAGGTCCGACCAGATGACGCTGGCCATCACCGTGCAGGACATCAATGACAACGCTCCGGTGTTCAACCAGAGCCGCTACCATGCCATCATATCCGAGAGCCTGGCGCCAGGAAGAAGCATCCTGCAGGTCTTAGCGACCGACGCCGACGACGGCGACAACGGGCTGGTGCTGTACGAGATCAATCGCAGGCAGAGCGACCCTGACCGCTACTTTGTCATTGACAGGCGCACGGGCACCATCGCCCTCAACAAGCCCCTGGACTTTGAGACGAGGAGGGTCCACGAGCTGGTGGTCCAGGCACGAGACAACGCCAGCCAGCCGGAGGTGACAAATGCCTTTGTTACCGTCCACATCAGAGACTACAACGACAACCAGCCCACTATGACCATCATCTTCCTCAGCGAGGACGGCTCGCCCCGCATCTCTGAGGGGGCGCAGCCAGGCCAGTATGTGGCCCGGATCTCCGTTACCGACCCGGACTACGGAGAGTACGCCAATGTCAACGTGTCTCTGGAGGGAGGCGACGGCAAGTTTGCCCTGACCACCAAGGACAGCATCATCTACCTGATGTGCGTGGACCAGATTCTCGACCGGGAAGAGAGGGATGCCTACCAGCTGAGAGTGATGGCCACGGACTCTGGCACGCCGCCGCTCAGGGCAGAGTCCTCCTTCACCATCCGGGTGACCGACGTCAACGACAACCCTCCCCTGTTCGACCAGCCAGTGTACCGGCAGGTGATTCCCGAGGTGGTGTTCCCCGGGAGCTTCGTGCTACAGGTGACGGCCAGGGACAAAGACCAGGGGCCCAACGGGGACATCAGCTATAGCATCTTGCAGGAACGGGGCTCCCAGTGGGACTGGTTCAGCATTGACGCCGTCACGGGGATTATCACCACACTGGCCCGGCTGGATTACGAAAATGACCCCCGGCCCAGGGTAACGGTGGTGGCTACAGATGGGGGCAAGCCGCCGCTGTCGTCCACAGCGGTCGTGAACGTGGTGCTGCAGGATGTAAATGATAATGAACCCGTATTCCAGAGGAACTTCTACAACGTGTCCATCATGGAGGACACAGCTGCGGGCACCTGCATTCTCCAGGTAGGACATTTACGGTAGCGATATTTATAAGTGATGTTTCCGACTAGATTGGTGTAATGTACTCTATCCTGACTTTATGGCTTACCTGACAAAGGAGGTACAGTAGTAGAGCCCTTCCTCGGGAAACGTTGAAGGCTGTAGAGAATATAAATGTTTTTTCCCAAATAGAGCACACATGTGTTCAATTAGGTTGTTTTATATGTTGAACTGTAAAGCTGTTTAAATCGGACAAAACATACTTTACCTGCACATTTTAGTTCAAGATTATCTTCTTTTTGGCTGTCCTCTGCGTCACCTCTGAAAGGTTTCAGGGTAATAGAGGCAGTGTAAAGTTCTCTGTCAGTGTAAGGCACAAAAGGGGTTTTCACATATTCACAGGCTGAGACAAATTCAGGGCTTTATCTAAAGAAATAGATGTCACTTCACACAACAAAAAACACCTTAATTAGACTAGTTGAGCGTGAGAAATAGGGCCCATAGACGACAAGAAGAATTAAAGTTCAGACAAATTACAGCACCCCTCAAACCATGCCCAGCCCGTCTGCCGTTCTGTTTCATTAAAACATATTGTTTTTCAAGTTGTTATTCACCATCTCAATGCAAAAAAATGGACATGGTTTTACAATGTTCCGTTGATTCAAAACATTTAAGTGCTTCACTAGAAGCCCTTAAAGGGTGGGGTTAGTTTCTGAACACAGGTATTTTATAAAGTTAAAATAATCTCATAAATTCAGAGGTTGTGTGGCAGGATTGCACAAATCGAGGACTTGGAAGAACAGTGCAGTTCTGACAAAGGGTCCTTCGGACAGGATCCTGGCTTAGAGTTTTGTCAAGGGATAGGGAGGGGTGAAGACAAGACTGGGCCCACTTGAATTCCTGGCTCTAAAGTAGATATAGGAGCTTTGAGTGCTTTCTTTTGTGAGGTCCCCTAATTATAAATCACACAGAACACAGGGATATGGAGGGAGTTCACTGACATTGATTATAGAATATGGAATGGAAACCGAGGAATAATGAAAACAATGCAAGCTTTTGTTGCGTTTTTGCGACCCTGCTACTGCGACCTTTCTACATACCTTTAGACAGCCTCTGACAGTAGGATACGCTTTGTCAGCAGACTTAGTGTTTCCAAAAATGAAGTAGCCTAGTTCTTCAAAGCCACTATTTGCTGGTCTCTCTTGTGTCTGCTGGGAAGCTAACGATGGATGCTTGGCAGCCCCTGTGAACATAGGCTGCGTTAGCTCAGGGTGCCAGTGATACATCTCAGCAAGACATCTGAAGATTGCCCTTTTCTCTTTTGCACACGAAATTCCCACTGTTCCATTTTCCCAAACACAGTACAACTGTTCAAAAACGATTACAATATGGGTATTATTATCATCGATTCAGACTTTTGAAGTGAATAGATTTTCTTTTCCCATGTCACTAGCACAGCGGTTCATGATTTTTCTAATGCTGTCTGTCTCCACACTTCTCTGCGTGTGATATTTTGTCACACGTGCGCTGGAAACTGAAAAGAAGCCGTCAACCTAGAGAATTTGTTGCTAGACAATCTTATAATGTAATTGTAATTGTAATTCTTAATTCCATATTCAAGTTCTAGAGAAAGGAAAATATATCATCCTTGAGAAGGGAAATATTTTCAATTCTTCATCCTTCATTTCTATTGGAAGGTCTGTCCTGGTCACCACGTTGTCCTTAAAGGTTTGAATTACTTATTTTGGTGCCTCTGACATGTAGGTAGCTGCCATGTAAGACCTTATTTTGGGCTAATTTGTAGGCAGCATCATACAGTATCTTTCACGGAGAAGGCGATTCCATTATTTCTTTCGACTGACAAATAATTTAACAGTTATTGGGGAGTCAAAAGAGCCAAAGAGTCAATAACCAGGCTTTGCGAAGAGATTTGTGTGGAGCCGAAGAAGCCTCATAATGCCATCTCGATCTCAAGCTCCAGTTTGACTTTGCCACGAGAATCAATCTGGACAGGCTTTCAAGTCCATATGCTTTGGCCCATGGTTCATCCAATCACCTGCCAAGTATTTTGTGTAAAGCGCCCCACCCTCTTCCAAATGGGTTTAATGGACGGCTTCCAGATGGTTCTGTAACAACAGGGTCATGCTAGGGGTACATGGTGCCGGGGCAGCTCTCTGCTGCACATTATCTTTAATCACCATTGCTGTATGCTGTATATAATATACGCGCACAGGACTAAGAATCGCCACTCTGTTGGCCTATTGGTCTGGCTCCAGAGGACAGACTAGAGGGGGTCTCACAGCAGCTGTTGGGGGAAATGAGCCCAAACAAGTGCTGGCATGGGTGGCGGAGGTGAAGTGAGTGGCTTCCTCGTATGTCGGTCAGTCTGCCTCCCTCACAACTCTTATCTGATCCCACCTCATTTCTCATTAGCTGGGGGTGCAGATCGTTAGTCCACACCCAACCCCCATTCTCATAACAGAATGGCCCAGTTGTTGTTGCCACCGCCTGTTTAGCAACCTGAGAGGATGAGAAGAAGAAAAAAAAACATTTTGGTGTTGGTTTTAGGGATATAATTTCAACTCTTTGAACGTATCAGTTCCTTTGCAAAAAAATACTTCCCGCTACAGCCGAATTAAGGAAGCTCTAACTAAACACTCATCATTGACCTTTAACATATTGATATTCCGAAAGATTTGTATTTTGAGTCCCCATGTTCCAAGAGAGGACCACGGAAGTTGCAACATTTCATGCCGGATTTTTTTTCTTTGGCTTCACCTTGATACAATATGAAAGTATTACTATTTCTAAATGTGTTTTTAATATAGCATTTATAGCTGCTGTGGGTAAGATTTGAGTGATGCAAAATGAAAAACCCACACTCTGCTCTCTCCTTCTGGAGCCCATTGGAAGCTTAATTTAGCTGTATGTTGCACATTCATGTGATTGACAGGCAAGGTACATTTGCTGGACCAATCATGGATAAGATGCCTTGACTCTTTTGTGGACCGTATAAAATATAAATGGAGTTAGTTGGGGGCTATCAACCGGAGCAGATATCCTCACAGAGAAGTTCACTTAGTGATAGCTGAAGGATGTCTATGACATTTCTATATAATTACACATATTGTATACCTGCCTACATCACCTTTAATAAAACAAAAACTATTCTAAACACCATGCTATTAAGTTACAGTGGGACTGCTGGGACCAGTTTAGGGTTAGCATTTTTAAACACTAAGCCATATGTAATCAATTCTCAAAAGGCATTTTTCTGAAAAGGCGTTGTGTCAAGAAGGATTGAAGAAGGAGGCCTTTCGGGATATGTTGTCCGGGAAGACTCTGGAGGCGGTTGCAAGGGACCGATGGGCCTGAAGGGCTGCAGCATCTTCCAATTCTTGATATTGACAATTCATTGAATACATTATTAAATGGCTTGCCATACTGCCCAGAGTTCTTTGACCTTATCAAGATGTGGAGAGTGGCCAGACCTGTCTATAAGGACTTTGACCTTACTGAGATGGCTGGCTAGTGGCCAGACCTGCCTATGAGTGATAGGAAGTTTGACTGGATCTTTTCCAGTCATTCAGTAAAACAAACCTTTCGTGTAATTTCATTAATTTGAGTCAGCCACCCTTCTCATTTCCCTCTGCCATCGTTAACATGGAATGATCAGTAGTTTACATGTCCTTTTGAAGCAAACACTCAGTGTATAATTTATTGTTTTAATAATAACGATTCATAATAAAAAATCAAATTTCCATGTAAATTATTGTGCCATGCATTTGACTATTAATTCAAAATATGTCTTTATAATGCTGCTGGCTATATAGGTAAATTTTTCTCTGCGATATTCATACAGTAGATGTTGATCAGTGAGCTGGGGGATTGCGTATGAAGAGAATAATGCTGTATAAATCCGCTGCAAACCATTCCAATGAACAATACAATTAAACAAATCACTGAAAAAAAGCACTTGTGAGTCCCGAGTCACTAAAAATATTAGTTCAAAATGAACGTATCGTTTGTGAACTGCACATCACTACTGCCTATAAGGACTTTGACCATACTAAGATACTGCCATGTGGCCAGATGTGCCTATACGGACTAGGGATAGGGCTCGAGATCCAGTTTTATAAGGACCCGGTTACACATTTTTCAAAACCCGAAAATCTACAATGTCTGAGCTTATGGCTTGTGTCTAGCCTATCGAGGCTAGTGGGTTTTATAATAACGTTATGTCTCTAGAGTTGAGTCATGTCAAATAAATCAAATCATTGTTGCACAAACATGCAGTAGACGAAGTCAACTGTCTTAGTCGCAAGAGGCAACTCCGGTTGCTGTTGCGAGACATTCCTCCACCCAAAGCAGGGTAGCGCACCCCAACATCGAGAATTTTACAACTGGACAAGTAGCCTAACAACAACGCCTTTGCTTATTCAAAGGCAGCAAGCCTTGTAGTTTTATTTACTGACCACAACAGCCACTGACGACTGAGAGAACAAGAGTTCTCTCAGTCGTCTCTCAACGTTTTTCTGTCACAGAGAATAGAGTTAAAAATACAGACATAAGGACAGCCTTAATATAGAGTGCTTAAACACACATTTTGAACAATCGGCTACAGTATAGCGATCGGGAAAATGTGTAAGCGCAGTTAGATAATACAACATTTAAACAGACTGCATCATTACTCCATTTACATGATTAAATGTTTTACTATTGCCGTGTTTGTTTTAACCGTACACTATCCAGTGTGTCACTCTTCTAATACATCCATGGTCTCTCTGCTCTGATTCTAGGTTAAGAATTTTCTGCTGTTTTCAGATGAAACTGCTTTATTGACTTTAAAATATAAGCTCTGTAAAATATACAATCCTCTCTAAAGTAAGAGTCTCTCTTTAGATTACATGTAGCAGATTATTGTTAACATTAGTCAAATATTCAACTTAAATAACTATATACTGGTAACTTGTAAATAACACTTATATTTAATAATCATCTGATAGACAATACTCCCCCACTCTAGACTTTAGAAGTTATATAGGCTATAGCAGTTCCATTGTCATTTCATCTTTCCACAAAATAATAGAAAAGTATCATTAGTGGTATCGATAAATACTCGGATTGTTACGCAGTCTCAAAAATGTTATCAATATCAATAAAAATGTACGAACCCCATCCCTAATAAGGACTATGGTTTAACACAGAATTGACAGGAGATGTGCTGCTTAATGTGTTCGTAATAAGTATAAGTATGTAATACTTCCTCCATAGGCTCCAGTGGCATAGAGGCCATTGGAGTGCACATAAATGCCGGTGTGCATCTGGACAGAGTGTGGGTGTTCAGGTCAAAGGTGTTGTGCTTGAGACTGCTGAGTGCATTTCATTGTGCTTAGACTTACATCAGCGAATCGGTTGCTTCTGCCCGAGAGAGAGAGAGAGAGAGAGAGAGAGAGAGAGAGAGAGAGAGAGAGATAGTTATGAATGTTAGCCTACATGACTAAGAACAGAAGCTGTAAGGACAATTATGTTAACGACATCGGAAGTAGTTGGTGTTCTGACTACAGCATGTACTGTACAGTGAATGTGTAAATGATTATATATTTTTTTCATTGGTTTCAGTTATTTCTTTTGTTACATTGAACTACATTCATTGCCATCAACAGTGATCTCTTGGTACAGATGTGTACAGTACAGAGGTTACTGTTAGAAGCTGCTTATCATGTCTGTTGTGATTTGGAGAACTGGTGATGTACAGTATGCAGTTGGCTAGGTGACTGTGATAATAAGTCAGCTCCTGGAGTGACAGTGTGGAGTTAACCTTACTGCAGACAGTGTATTGGAGTAAACTGCACCCGCTGCTTTACTGGAGCAGTGTCCCATTGTACAGTATACATCTGGCAGAAGGAAGATGGCTTATGTTGCTCCTGTGGAACGAGGAATTGAATTAGGAAGTCCAGTCTGTCTGTCTGACTGTTGAGGTGAGGTGGACCTCTCCACACTCATGTGTGAGGTCTGTGTAAGCAGAGGAGAGAAATACAAAGAAAGTTCAAAGTTCTGAAAGCTAGTTGGCTTCTAGCTTGATCCAGCTGAGGACTCCCCCCCCCCCAATATCTCATATCTCATGTACATCTCATGAGCAGGGCCCCTTATCTCTCCCAGCTTCCTCTTCCCATGGTGTTCCGGTGTCCCGTGTGATTAGGTTACAGGCGCTGCACTTCCTCTGGGTCCCTGTGGGGCGGCGATGTGCACCAGAGCAGGCCAGAGATGCACAGAACATCTGCCGGGCCGGCAGACAGGCATAAATGCGTCCTCGGTCGTCCCCATGCGTCAATTAAGAAAAAGGTGAAGTGTCCTCGAACTGGGCAGGGTTCACAAACTCTTTTCTGTTCAGGCTGAATAGAGAGAGAGAGAGAAAGACAGAGAGGGGGGGGGGGGGGGGGGGCGAGGGAGAGTGAGAGAGAGAGAGGGAGAGAGGTAGAGAGAGAGAAAGAGATTGGGAGGGAGAGAGAGAAGTGCTTATTTTCGACCCTGGCACATACTGATTGTTGACTCTTTTGAGCCCGGAGTGAAAGGTGGAGCTCGAGAGCAGAAAGAGGGCTAGAGAAAGTGATGTGAAGACACTGCCAGGAGGGGCTGTCAGGCCGGCTGTTCTCCCAGCCTGGGGTGCCCGTGTGCCCATGTCCCTGGCAGTTGGCATCGCCAAACAGGCCGTGGTGTGAGCGATGAGGAGTTGTCGTCTGTTCCCGATATTCATTTTGTTCCAATGCAAATCTGTGTTAAACCATCCGGACAAAATCTCCACTGTCTGTCTGTCTGTCTGTCAGACGCCACCAGACTGGGAACCAGACGCGCGGTGACAGTCTGCCAGGTGGAAGGGTGGGGGAGGGTGACCAGTATCAAAGGTTCTACATCTCCCCGCAATACGAGAACAAGCAATTTGGGAGTTGCTGGTGACCTGCGGGAACGCTGCGAGGTTCCCGTTGACTGACACGGGTTGTGCACTGGTGACAAAACAGCTTCTGCCTAGGAAAGCGTGTGCTGTATACGGTCCTGAAATATCTTAACCGCTTAGCAAATTGTCTCTATATCCAGAGCTCCACTGTGACAAAGAATGCATCCATTTAGTTTTGGCAGCAACCTCAGCCCCTGTGCTCTAGCAAGAATAACGGCATAACAAACACACGAAAACACACACACACACACACACACACACACAGACACATGTTAAGGAGAGATCATTCAACCTGGCAGAGACAGTTTTGTGAGATCATCCTAATGACTATTTTATTGATTTATTTGACCAACTCTGGTTGATGTTACATAGAAGGGAGCGGCTGCTGGAATCATTGTTTTGGGAATAAATTGACAAAAGACAGTGAATACAAACAAGGTTGATTCAGCATCGGTATTCTCTTCATTGTCTGGTGTCTGTGTGGTCACTGGTCTGGTCTGTGTGGTAACTGGTCTGGTCTGCGTGGTCACTGGTCTGGTCTGTGTGGTAACTGGTCTGGTCTGGTCTGTGTGGTCACTGGTCTGGTCTGTGTGGTCACTGGTCTGGTCTCTGTGGTCACTGGTCTGGTCTCTGCGGTTGTGAGTTGTCATGATACCAATATTTTATTTCAATACTATACCAAGAAAAAGTATTTTTCAAGGCAGAGCGCAAGACTGCTCTGCCTTGAAAAAGTATTGAGTGGAGTGGAAAGTTAATGTTTAAAATGTGCAAGTTTGTATGGGGTGAAATGGAATTTCAACCTGGGATCTGTTCTCACTATGTGCACTGGCTGGGAGGAATACAGCGTATCCCATGGTTACCAGGGCTCATCAATACAGATCGAACGGAATGAGTTTTGATTTCTTTGACAGCTGACTTTAGCCTATATTTGCAACCATTATCAGCGTTTACCACCTTAGTGTAGGTCCGTGCATTACGGAGTGAATTTTCTAGTTATATAAATAACTGACAAGAGACGTGCATATACACATTCTCAGAGCGAACGTTGCGTTTGCAGAGATGTTAGCCACATTGGCAAGTTAGCTCATAAGATAAATCCAAATTAAACATTGTTTCATAATTGCCCTTGCAGCCATGCGTATCGTTTTGCCACGTAAAAAGAAGCTACAGTTCCGGAAGGAGTGGATTCAGCGTGCTGGATATGCATACAGGAAATACGGCGCTTATTAAAACACTCTAAAAGTACCGGTACAGATGACTGTCGCTAGAGTGAAGCCACATCCATTCAATGACTGATTCATACTGTCAGGGAGTTTAACAGTTAGGACTATACGTTAGGTTTATGGTGGAGCCCTCGTATATAACACTAATGTTGCTCTGAAAACCTCCGCTTCTGTTCACCACTTTACACGTTTTCCAGTCCAGAGGGACTCTCTCTCTCTCCAGAGGGAGAGAGAGAGAGAGAGAGAGAGAGAGAGAGTGACAAGACACCACACATACACCACACAGAGAGTTGGAGGAGGGAGGGATGGAGGGATGAGGCTCCTTCCTTCCCAACCCCCCCACCCCCCCACACTATGGCTAGCCAGGGCCGTCTCTCGTGGCCTCAGACAGAGAGGCACCCCGGCTCTGCTCACTCCCAGTCTGCAACATGGTGGTCCACCGCTGACACACTGGTGCTATCTCCTTGACAGCCTTCCCAGAATGCACCAGGCTTCCCCTTCACACACTCACCCTCCCATCCTTGAATCACGGGAACTATAGCAACAATACATCTCATGTTATAGACAACGTTTCATATTAGGGGTTACCACCAGGGGCTCCCAAGAGTCCCTGGGGAAGATGTATAGATGTACTCTACAGTGAGGAAGCTAATTAGCGTACTGCATCAGCAGGGTCTCATTGGGTGTGTTTATTTGCGCTACTTCCTATTAGCTAGCACATTGAGAGGCTAACTCTTTGTTTAGATTGTTTTGTATGGTGCACGGTGCTATAAGGGGGACTGCGTGGCTCTGCCTCTGCTGTAATTAGTCAGCGCTGGGCTGGGATGCAGGAATACGGGACATTGGGTGTGTGTGATGTGGTGTCGGAGCGTGAGAACAAAGAACCATGGTTTGCGGTGATTTTGGCTGTTTTGACGGTGTGTTTCTGGATGTGTGTGTGTGTGGAAAGAGGTTATGGTGAAAGAAATTCCTTAATTATTGCCCTGGGTTATTTCCCTGGCTTTTCTGGATTGCGTTGTCTCATATTTGATTCAGAAGTTTTGATATTTGATACTAAAACAGAATTGAGGTCGTCACTTAAGACAACCTTAAAGACTTTTCTCTAGTGTTCTGTCTCAGTCAAATCCACTAGTGCAGAACCCCTTTAACCCTTTTGGAATGTGAAAGAAGAAAGCAGTGGCCTTGCATGTTTAGCACAGGACTATAGAAACAGTGGGCAGACCAATGAAGAAGAACGATCAGGTTGTTGATATTTTACACAAAGCTAGCGGCAATATCAACAATCCATACCTTCCATCTGTTTCAATGATGCCTCGCCATTCAGGTCTTGCTCGTTGCTTACTTATTACCCCACTATATTTACATAGAAAATAGTTGTTTGCTGCTATATTAACGTTATATTATGTTAATGTTATTAATGTTATATATTGATAAAATATCTTATAGAGCAATTAAATTAGGCATGTCCCGATTCTGTCTGAGGCCTAAACTAAGATAAAGTAATCATATTTAGCTAATTGTTTCATAGCTCCTAATTTGGCTTGACTGCAGATATCATGTAATAGTAGTAATAGGCTACCTTTCATGTGTTTGAGCTCAAGGTGAAATAAACTTGTGCAGCCTTCATATCAGGCTGGCTGACCAGTTCATACATAGGCCAGCATTGTTAAGACAGGACCAGTTTCATCACACTCAGTATGCAGGCCTTTGATTAAATATGAATAGTACTTCTGGAGAACATTTTATTGGATGTGTGGCGTACACAGCAAACAGAATGCCTAATGAGACAGCTGAATGATGAGAGGAAAATCCTGTATAATAATATATCTTATCTAGCATGTGAACATTGGCTCTGGGGAAATCCAACAAGACATACTCTATCAGTCGCTTCTCTATGTACTGTATCTTGCTAAGGTGCAAGAAATCAAATCAAGCCTTCAGTTTGAAATAATTTCCCGTTTTATCTGGACTTTGCGGAATTTAACAATCTTCAAGGAACAAAAATGCATTTGTACAAGCAAATTCAGCTTCAGGAAACCTTGTTTACTGTGCATGCATGTCCCTGGTTGGGAGCACATGCTTTGGATTGGTAGGGACAGATAGGGAAAGTCTACAACATTTACATTCAAAAAAGTTTGTCATAAAGGTGGTTCTTTAACAGTATATGATTGGACTATACCTACCCATACATATTTAGTTTACCATCAGCTAGGCAAACAGTGGAAACCAAAACAGGTGTAATACACTTGGCAATCAGATGTACGCTAGATGTTGTCATCTTAGGAAAAACATCAGCTGTCTACACGATCGACAAACACTTTTGAATATAGGGGTTTCAGACTGATACTCGTGGCAAAATTAAAATTAATGATTCAGAATGGTGTCATGACTCATGACATCATGAGGCTAGGGAAAGCCATAGCTTTTCTGAAGAATGGATTGGAACACCGCACTGTGCTGGCTCTGGCCGTCGCCATCTTTCAATACCTCACTCTGCCTGTAACACCCCCCTATGACCCCTCTTCATAGTAATGTGATAAATGTATGGCTAATATATTTTTTACAGATTCGTTATAATATAATTCACTCTAGGGCTGCACGATTTGACCTAAAATCAATATCACGATTAATTGAACATTGTACCTCGATTACGATTAAAGGACAATTTTATTTTTGCCTTTGTTTTGCTTTTGTTTGAGTTCTGCTCCATGATGCGTCCATTCAGCCGACTCGTTGACGTCTTGAAGGTATGGAACAAACCCATGTCGGAGCCAGAATGTGCCAATATATTAACAGTAGGTTTTAGAATGTTAAATTGTCTGTCACGCATTATGAGTTTGTTCTGCTCTGATAAATGTATGTGACACCACCTGAGCTGCCGTGTTATGAGCCATTGACGTGAAGGGTAGTTTAGATGTAGTTTAGATGTCTTAGATGTCTGTCGCGGTTGATACTAATGGTGGTTACAGTAATAACAGCAGCGATTCTCAGTAGATGCTTCTCATTTTTTGATGTGCGTGGGATTATTACATGTGTCTGGGCCCGACAAATAGGTTTATCTGTAAAACATGCGTCTTCCCATTTGTATCGCGCTTCATTGAATAGGCTTTTTTTATATAAAAAAACCCTGAATTTCGGTTTTGATTACTTTTCATTTAATCGTGCAGCCCTAATTCACCCCCTTTACAGTTGGCATGAATGGGGAGACTAGCTATAGAGACCAAAACTGTTTTTTTGAACCAGGCTGTAAACATGTTTTTTTTTGCTGTAAAGTCAGACATTTTAACATTGGAGTCTATGGGGGGCCTCAAGCGGCCATGAACCCTGTGATGAACTGCAGGGTTTGGCACTTCCGCGTTGTATTCATTTCTTAGCACCGGAGGTTCCCGCTTGGGAGCACCCTATGACATTGAAGGGAGAGGTGTTTTGATTTATGGAGATTTATATCGACAATATCAACCATTTTTCTCCAACATTGTTTACCTCATCTTTATAATATCATATAATTTATACTTTTTTTATTTAACCTCACATTAAGTTGTTGCTTGAAGAAAATGTTGAATCTTTATGAAAGGGAGGCCTCTCTTTAGGGGATCTTAGTTGTGGCTTTTACACAGCCTTAGTTTAAGTGTGAAGTCACCATCTGCCCTGCTACTTCCGCACTTGATTCATCATACCAGCCACCATACAAAGAAGAACTCTGAACGGTGCCTCAAAGGAACGGTGGGAGATGGGAGGAGAGGGGGAGGGGGGATTGTAGTCCCTCTCAGCCGAGACAAGCCAAGCAGAAAGTAATTTGTGCTGGATAAGATGGATGTAAAAGTAATTATTCTGAGGGAGACTATTCCGGCCATACCAGGAGAAACTGGAGCCTGTTATGTGCCGGGTGCAATTTCTCCTGCCGAAATGGATTCGTGGACAGTAAAAACTTATGATGCGTTGCGTTAATGTGTTTGGCATTTTGCAAAAGACGTTCATCCCCTCCTTACACAAATCAGCGGTGGCACAAGCTCTTCCATTTGCTTAAATTAGACAGTGAGAGTAAATTAGATGAGCAGAAAAGTGAGAAACAAGAAAAAGGGAAAGGAAATGATTGACATCCACTAAGGAAAACTGACTACCCGGAGAGGGGGAAATGATACAGAGTGAGTTGGAGAAAGGAGGATGGATACATAAGAGGTACAGAGGTGTGTGTGTGTGGGGGGTTTGTGACCTTATGTGTCATGTGAAAGCACATGAAGGTGAGACAGTGCTCGGTTACCATGACAATTTGAGGAAATAGCGAGCAAAGGAGCAGCGCGTAAACAAGAAGCCCCCCATCGATTTCAAGGGCATTCGAGATGGTTTCCCGATGAGCCCGAATCTTGGTTGAAACGCGCAATCACGCCTCAACGGCAGGTTTCCCGCTTTGTGAGAGATGTAATGCGATATGTTAGACATTACACGCCTACACCACATTCACAGCAGCGCAGCTTATCATGTTATTTTCCAAGGGCACTGCAACTATCCCAGACTAAGACCCTTCATTTTCTAGAACCCATCCAAGATGCAGTATCTCTCTTAAAGGTGGAGTCAGCGATTGTACAGTAAGCTAATGCACTGTGTCAAATTCAGTAATGAATATCTCCCCATGGTGTAGATGTGCCCGTTCTGTGTGGAATAATCTGGTGTTTCTATACAGCCCTGGCTCTGTGAATGTGAAGACAAACACAGTGTTGCAGACCACACCACACAACACTATCATAGTTGGACAATGTGTGTAATGTGTGTATATCCCTATGGCATTGACGGGAGAGGTGTTTTTGTTTTGATCCAGTTCATATCAACAGACTTTCTCCAATATAGCTGACTGCACCTTTAACTCTTCACAGACTCAAGGAAGACATGTTGCAGAGCTGGCGGATGTTTGGTAGGAAACACAAACACCGGAGCATCTGAATGGGACCTGTCTCATCTAGCCACGCATAAACAGCACATAAACTACGCTATCAGATCAATCTTGTATATTGTACCTCCAGTTTTCATATTCAGCAGCTTGTGGACTGAATATGTTTATTAACCATGTAGGACCCATGCTGTGAGCAGTTGGGCCTTTTTATCTGTCATGAGTCATGAGGGGGAAGAGTTCACAAGGCCCTCTCACCTCTCCCTCTCTACTCCCCCCCACCCCCTCCACCACAGTTTCTCTGCACTAACCTATTCAGCCTTATTTTGGGTCAGTCAACCTTTTACACAATGTTTTGGTCAGATATGACAGGTGATTGTGTACTGTTTTGATGTACTGGTGCCCACTACAGTTAGATAGGGCCTGGTTCTGTTGGTCTGAAATAACTGGCCGGCGGCCTTACCGATGGGCTGCAGAGTGGCCCGACCTGCACTGTACTGGTCTGTTTTCCACTTCTCAAACAAAAGAGCTATCTGCTCAGGAACCACTTCCTCCAGTGAACCAGTGTTTCCCGTGTGTACATGGAGCCTTTATCTACCAGGATTTGCTCATGTGAAACACACGCCTGCATTATCACAGTCTGGACAAAGACTGAGTGACCGCTTCGGACAGCATAGGAAACACAAAGCTGCTGTCAACGTACCAATGTTATTCTCCTGTGAATAATAGTGAAGTCAGGGATGCTGAAGAAAGATTGTTGATATTTCAACTGGACCCAAACAAAAACACCTCCCCCTTCAATGCCATAGGGTGCTCCCCCAGAAGCCCCCCACATTGGAAACACATTGCCAAGTGAATATACTGTTTGGAGATATTGAATATCCATGTGAGATATTCGTTGAACTTGACAAAAAGTGCTTACAATCGCTGACTTACCCTTTAAGGCATTTATTGTCTTGCTGATAGATGCGTAGGAAACAATTAAGCTTAACAAATATTTTTGAAATTATTCTAAAGGTGGAGCGAGATGGAGGTGCAACGTCTCTCTCCCTCCCTCTTTCTCTCTCACCATCTCTCTCTCTGATAGACAAACCTGCAGAATTCGGCTGTATCTTTTGAAGCAGGGTAGTGGTGACTCAATAATGGAGACAAATTCAACAGCTGCAGAAATCCCCCCCGAGGAGGGTTTAGTCTTCAGTTTACATTAAAAAAGTACAGTAATCTTACATCCAATAATTCCTCTGAGACCATTTTCTCTGGCGATTTGCTGATGTTAATGAATTTGACAATTTCCCCACTTATTGTTACTACAAATTATTTTCCATAGCCTAAAAACTTTGAAACATTGCGGCTGGTGAGGTTGGGGGAGGGAAACAATCAAAGTCTGCTAACGGGGGTCTTTTATGATTTATCCTTCACTTGCTGTGGCAGTTGAAGGTGGAATGTCACTTTCCTGCAGTGCCTTCTGTGAAGTCCATTACTGGTTTAACGTAATGAGCCTCATTAAAGGGAGCCCAAATGGCACTAACCCTGAGCTCGACGGGGCAGACAGGATTTGGTGGTCTCCCCAGGCCTGGGTGGGTGGTATGGTGAGATGGACGTCAACGCTCTCGGACTGGAGAGAAGGGATGGGCTCCTCTGGCTGCCCTCACAACACTGGACAGTGGAGTTTGTTTGCCAGTCCCTGCTGAAAGCTGGGGATGTTCAGTTGAGGGCAGATGCAGAAAGCCAGTTGAAATGAGCACCATGGCGTTCCATCTGTTCTGGATGACAGAGGAAATTGCTAGCTCACACGGCTACAAACTAAGAGGTTTCAAATCGTTCCCAGGCTCACCAAAGAGTACATTTTTTATTTATCAATTGAATTTGCCACTTTGTTTTCAATGATTCCACCTAAAATGATCTAAAATGAGCGGGGAGGGGGGTTTGGGGGGGGGGGGGGGGGGTT
>JAODTR010032893.1:0-21404 GCA_025399935.1 Amblyopsis rosae | reverse complement strand
TCCAGACAACACAGCTCTCAAGATCATAGGGACACACAAACCTCTCCACCACGATAAGGTGATGGTTCCCGGAGAGGCCTTATCTCGACAGATTCAGTTTAATATATCTGTGAGAATCAGTCTGGAAAGCCTAGAAATAATTTCGAATGTGTAGTAGAATGTGAGTATCATCTGAACTTACCAATCAGCTAGTATTGATATTACGGGAGTGGTTTACTTAAAATGTGGTTTAAGTGGTTTGTTAATTAAAACGAAAACGAAAACGAAAACGACTGCCAAGAATTTTTTTTAGGTAGCCTTGCCTTTTACAACCAGTTTCATTGGACGGCTTCCCAGATGGAGTTGTAACAATTCATCTGGCATGTCAAGTTAGTTAGGTCAAGAGTGCACCAATTGAAAACTCACCCATAGCCTAATAGTGAGCCAGCTGTGCTCCGCAGAGAGCGGACGCTTCAAGACAGGCTCTGAGACGCATAGGACATAGCGTGTCGCCAGCGCGTCATTGGAAATGTTGTGAATTGTTAACTGTGGTAACAATGTTCAAAATAACTCATGATGCATAAATACTCAAGTGGTAAAAAAGGTATTTATTTAACCTGTATGCACAGCATATCTTGTTAACTTCATATACAATACAAAATAAATAAGTAAAAACATAAGGCAAAGAAAATAAACATACAATCCAGTAGAACACAACACGAGCACATTTAAAAAAGGCATAGTCAGAGTCGTATTTGTCAAGTACCATCCACTATCACTTTTAGAACTGACTGTGCTACTTGTATACAGTTGAATACATACACTACTGATACACGTCTAGTGCTCATAAAGTAATTCCCACAATATTCCACAAGGAGCAGCATCTTGTGTGTGATGTAACCTTCAGTACAGACCTGAGCAACAACTACTGTATGGGTCATTGAGATATAGTGCCAATTTAAAAGAGAAATAATACTAGATTTAGAAATGCCATTTCAACTATTCTTGTAATTAGTAGTTAACACCGACTATTACAGTACGTTTACATGAGGAAATTGCACCAATGCAATTACACTGCAGCATCTTTAATTACTTATTTCCATCATTTAGAAGAAACTGTTAAATATGTGAATTTGATTTCTTAAGTCTAGCAGGTGAGCAATGTTTCAAATGCACTAAACAAGAATGGGCACACAGTACTTAAAACCTCATTACATTAGGACATGGGACATGTGGCATGTAGCTGTCATATTAAATGTGATAGTATTTTCCCACTTTCATATCTTTAAATAACAAAATGGGTTAATTTAAACCGATGAAAAAATAAAAGATAAAAAAAATATATTTTCTATGTATACGCTTAGGCAGCTGAATGAAACAAAACAGATGGAATGCTTTGGCCAAAAACAAAGCACAACTAACTGAGTTTGGTCTGAATACTTGAATTCTTCCTCCATGCAAACTTCTCGGGACACAGAAGTCTTGATTGAACAGGACTAAAAATAGTTGCGGTGTCATACCACATATATGTTTTGCCTTAAATGACTAAATTAATATTATGCTTCTCGCTACAGACACAGACCACTACTCCATTTAGACAAACATCTTGACAGTAGCCTACAGAGGTCAACAGTCCTACTATATGTAACTATGCAGTGCATTAGACAGAAGGCTAAATGAGGACACTATTTGACTTGAGACATCTCCTTAATGCCCTCATGTTGGTTGAGAGAAGGGGCTGTCAAAGCCACCGTCCTGCTGGCTGTGCTGAAGCTCTGAGAAGAGAGCGTTAGCACACGTCACGTTGCGCCTGTCCCCCTCAGAGCCGGGGACGGGCTCTCTACTTGTCTTGCTGTGAGGCGGCAGCTTAGCGATCTCATTATAAACGGTCATGTCTGGCGTGAGGCTACCGAACCCCCCCAGGCCGCTGGAGGGAGTGTGCGGGAGAGCGGCCAACTGGAAGCCTGTGTTTGCGTCATGGTTACGGCCCGCGCGCCAGCTGCCCCGGCCCTGGTCTCTGACAGGCACGTCCCGCGTGACCAACGCCTTCCTCTGCTGCAGGCAGCCCGGGTCTGACTCCGCTCCCTGCAGATAGGCCTCCCTGCTCCTAGCCCTCACAGAGCCTCCGCTCACCTGGGAGCCGGGGGCCGGCTGGCGCGGGGGCTTACAGGACGGGGGCTGCGTCAGCGCTGAGGAGCGGCCTTTCAGGCCTGCTTCATCCTCGCCATCTTTACTGATGCACCTGCCGCTTGCTGCTACAGGGATCACAGGCTCAGGGATCTTTTGGTCTGGTCTGGTCTCAGGCACCTGATGCACCGAGGACAGGTTCTTACTGAAGACGGCGTTTATGCCTGGAGGGTCGTCAGTGGCAGACAGGCGTGTCAAAACACCATTCCACACCACATGGGGAAAACTACTTCACAGTGACATGAGAGAACACAAAGCATAGCAGGACTCACTTGGTGAATGGCTCTTCTCGGGTCTGCTTTTGATAGGGGTCTCTAAAACCTTGGCCATGGCTGCCAGCTTGCCAGCAGCGCTCATTATTTTCTTCTCAGCCCTGAGGAGACCATTTTATCTTAGTTCAAAATGTGCATATATCGTGTTGTCTTCTACGCATTCCCCCAAACTACACTATTAAGCAGACGGATTCAGCCACGGCATTCAGCGAGTACAACTACAAGTATAAAAGGAGGGATGGGAGTTACAAATCGGGGATCGAACCAAAAACCTTTTTTCTGGGGGTCAACCAATCTAATCTCGAGGCTATATGATTACCTTGGTCAGTCAATTTCTGGGTGTGCCTACATTTGTTATTAGCGAATATAGGCACACCTGTATAAAGTTACTATAGCTATGAACCAATTGGGTGTGTGGTGGGGGGGCGGGGGGTCTAGGGTCTGAAAATTATGAGAAGCGTTGTCTTAACGTCCCCAGTGCCAAGCCAAGTTCAAGACAGCGGTATCTCCTTGCCCTGTGGGTTGTCCTCCGTCCTCCAGCAGCTCCTGCAGACAGGTGAGGTAGTAGCGCCTCATCGTCCTGGCCGTGTTCTGCCGCTCGCGTTGCACCTCCACCCGGATCATCTCCGCAGCGCGCTCCTTGCTCTCCTGGAGGTAGCGCAGCATGTCGCCTAGCGTGGAGATCGGCATGCCTTACAGTCACGAGCCACCCTTAGATAGTAGGTGGGTGAGCACCTTTGATTTATACTTAAGATGATGGAGCAGCTGTAATAAGCTACGCCACAGCAATGTAGCATCAATAGTATAACACATTGCACCAAAGCTAACGCTACCAAAAAGTAAACAGAGGAAGTAGTCACAGTGACACTGAGCTCATTTCCCAGTGAAAGTGCTGGTTTAAGCAGGTATACAGCATGTGCTACTCTAGCCCTTTAAAAAGGAGCCCTAGCTCCACGCCATCCTAGAGAAGTTAAATGTGATGTATTTACCGCCTGACAAGGCTCAGCACCCAGGAACATCATCTCTTACCTCTGATCTTCTCCACAGCCGTCATGTACTGCTCCTTCATCTCCTCAAGGCCCAGCTGGACACTCTGCTGCAGATTGGACCTCCTGGACAGGAATACATCAAGGCTAAGTTCAAATCTATTTTGGTTTTGTGTGCGATTATGTTCTGCTTTTCACAGAGGACAGGCTACACATAAGTTATTTCACTTTTACCCACCCTGGTGGTTCTTTGGACCATCTCTCCTCTTCAAGCTGCAGCAGGTGGCTCTCCTTTGCCTTTCGCAGACTGTCCTCATACTCATCTGCAACGACAACAACATCCCATCATCAACATGGCATCCCATCATCTCTTTGTCTGTCTGTCTGTCACCAGCATATCCCAAAAAAAATAATCTGATGCAGGAATGTTCATGCAGGTTGAATTTGACAAAAAGTGTATCAGCTTACATTTTGCTTTAAGTGCAGAGATCAACAGTATTAGGAGGTTAGCCATGAGTCAAAGATGAAGGGTTACCTCTGAGGCGCTGCACTGTGGCCTTGTTGTCTCTCACGGTGTGCTGGAGCTGACGGCAGGCCTTCTCCAGGTGTCTCTGCAGCTCCCGGATCTTCTTCTGCAGCACGGCCACTTCCTCAGAACACTGCTTCTCGGCCTCCTCGCTCCTCTGGGACAGAGAGACTGGAAATACACAACACTCTGTAAACCAGCAAAATGGAAGTCAAAGCCTGACTTGAACATACCGCCCCCCACCCCCAAACAATGTTTGTTTATTTGTTTTCTGTTATTACTATAGTAGTGAGTTCTGTGTGTTAACCAGCGGTTGTGGTGAAGGAACGATGAAGGAAGACCCATTTTGGATACTACGTACTTTGCAGTGCCTTCACTTCTTGCTCATGGCGTTCCTGATTTTCCTTCAACGCATGGCTCAGCCTCTCCTCGCTCATCTGTGGAGCGGTGTTGAAAATAAACAACACAGGTCATTCTGTAGCTCCAGATTACTACATTTCAGCAGCACTCCCTGTGCTAAAATGTTCTGGCCTTGGTGCTTGGCCAACATTTAGCCAACAAGCAGACACTGTCCTGCTCAGAATACAATGAGTAACAGATGACCTGTCTGTGTCCTTTTAGCCAAATGACAGCGCTCACCACTGTCCACTGCCTGCTGGCCTGGGAAAGCGCTTTGCTGAGCGCATCCCTGCACGCCGACAGAACATCGTGCGCCACGCTGCCCTCGGTGGAGGCCGTGCCACTCCTGGGGCTCTCTGCGGGCCTGTGGCGGCCGGCGCCCGCGTCCCCCGGGAGCTGTGCCTGGAGCTCAGCCAGCCCGGCCTGCAGCTCCGCCATCAACTCCTGCCTGTCCCTCCACCTCCCGGCCTGCTCCTGCTCCTCGCGGGCCCTCAGGACGCGCTGCAGCTCGGCCTCGGAGCGCAGCAGCAGCTCGGCCCTCTGGAGCTCCGCCTCCTGCGTGGCCTTGTGCAGGGACTGCCGCAGCTCCCGCTGCCTCTGCTCGCTGAGGGCCAGAGCGGAGGAGAGCTCCTGCTGCCGGTCCCTGGTCCAGGCGGCCCTGGCTGCGGCCAGCTCTGCCGTCAGCAGGGCAGCCTGCTGGCTCCTGAGAGAGGCCACCTCATCCTGCAGCTCCTCCGACCTCTGGGCTCCGGCCCCCGGCTCCTCCGCGCGGCACGTGTGCCTCGAGCGCCACTGCTCCTCTGCCGCGCTCAGGGCCTGGGACACCTGGCACAAGCACACTGGCACGATCACAACACACACAACTAGCCCAGGAAGAGCTACTTGGGTATTAAGGTTTGGTGTTGTCCAGGGTCCACGTGGGTCAACGTTTCTGCTACCTGTTGTTGAAGGACAGTCTTCTGCAGCTCCTCCCACTGGTCCCGCTCTCGCTGCAGGTTAGCTTTGTACTCTGGTAACGACGTTAGGTCCTCCAGCCAGCGGCTGTAAGCCCTGGTTACAGCACCCTCCACCTGACACACGTTGACCAGAGCACAGCCACGTTGAGTACATTACAACACGTTTTGTTACAGCCGCTCACTTTGCTCATTTAGTTAGTGTGAGAATGACCAAATGTCAGCCATAGTTCAAGGTCAAAGGGCAGAAGAAGTGTGATGCCATACGGTGGCTAGCTAACAGAAAGACATGACAACAGTCCCTCTCGACCTGGTTCGCCATGTCTTCTAGGTGCTTTGCTCGAAGCTCTCGCTGGGCCTGTCTCCTGGCCTCCTCCGCCGCCTTGTGTTTAGTTGCGTCGGCCTCCAGCTGCAGCAGTGTCTTCTGGGCGCTCAGCCTGGCTTCCAGCTCCTCCGCAGTGACGGTCACGGCGCCTGCATCGTCCTCATCTGTCCCACAGGACGCCTCAGCAGTCTCAGGGTGCCTGGCTCTACTGGCCTCCTCCAGTCTCTGGGCCCAGGCCCTTTCCATCTGCAGAAGCACACTACATATATTAACACATCAACGCGTGTCCACCGAGGGCAGCATTGAGGAGGTTCCTGACTAAACGCCAATTTGACTGGATGTGTCTGTGTCAAAAACTACACAGAGCCTACGCCATCTTCAGATTATACTTGTACGCTGATGTGTCGGCCCACTACGCAAAAAAATACACTGCATGTCCTGTTAGGCTCATGAAGTATAACAGGAGAACAGAAATCATCAACAACAATACATGTTGATCCACCAGCACACGGTGGATCATGAGAACGGAGGTCTACCTGTGTTCTCTCCTCCTCCCACGTAGCCTTGGCTGACGCTAGGTGGGAGCTGAGCTGCTGCTGGTGCTCAGCCTCCAGCTCTTTGTAGCAGAGTTCCCTCATCTGCCCCATGGAGGCCCGATGCTGTGCCTGGAGCTCAGCCAGGGCGGTTGCCAGGGCGGCCGCGCTCTCCTCTCTCAGCTGTTGCTGCGAACAGAGAGCCGCCAGTCACCACCGTGCTTACGGCACATAGCTTGCTCATTACGTGTTTGTTAGCAAGCGGCTCCTGTTAAAAGGGTATAGTCAGCTAGCATAAGCTCATTGTAAGCTAATTGTAAGCCGATGCGCTTGTGTCAAATTCACCGGAGCTTCTGAGGGAGCTCGTTTGTATCTGGGCTCGAGCTTGAGGATGACCAATCCTGCCTTTAAAGCTTTTAGACCAAGTTATGTCTAACCAAGTTACAATGAACCATGACTGTCATAGCATAAATACACCCTGATGGGAGTGTTGCGCTTAATGACGACAACACGTTCAACGGTGCGTGTCACTTCATACAACAGTCACGTCGGGTAAGGCCGTGCTGTGCGTCAGTGAGAGCCGTGTGATGCAGCTAGACACGCGCTGATTGTGAGGACCCTACAAGGCGTGTACGTCGTGTACCACGTTCAAAGCCTCCTCCCTGTCTCGGTCGCGAAGCTTCCCTTCCAGCGTGTCCTTCTCCTTGCACACCGATATGTAGCACTCCTGCACGGCACTCGTCTTATCGCTGGCCTCGGACAGCTGGCCCCTGGGGAGAGATTAAACGTGCTACAGTTAAGCGGAGGGCACAGGGAGTTCCAGGGGAAGTGAACAGACACACACGGGGGCCAGATAACGGAGGTGGAGACGTACTGTAGCAGTGTGATGTGCTGCTGGTACTGCACGTTCAGCTCATCAACGGCTGCCTGGTGCTCCAGGATGAGCTCTGTTCTGACGCGCTTCACTGCATCGTCTCTACACTGCCGCTGAACATGCTCATACCTACACACACACAGACACGCACAGGGCATAACATCACTAATGCTTCCTGCTACATACGCCTTGTTGGCAGGGGAGGGGTTCGTTCTCCTCTGCTGTGCACATTACAGGGCTAGCTTAGAAGCGGCTTCTGTAGTGCAACCGTTTAATTTAGTGTACAGTTGAATGTACAGCGGAGGTGTCCTGTCTGCAGGTCACTATTCTGGTCAGCTTGATTTGTTTGCTGGGGTTCAGTGCATTGCTTACTGTAGCAGATATGGACACAAATCATTATCTTGGCGCTTAGCTAAAACACTTTAATATACACAGAAGGAACTCTGCGGTGCCGTTACCGCTCAGCAGCCTCCTGCTTCTCCTGATCCAACTCATGGATCATCTCCCTCATCTTGGTGCACAGCTCAGAGTTGGCACTCTTCACCTTATCCTCGCTCTGCCTCAGCTCCTTTAGGTTATTCTCCAGGGCCTGGTGTTGGGAGGTAAACAAGCCACCTGTCATAATTTCATTATTCTAAAAACTCCCCTGTGGACTGAAGGCCAACGCCCTCTGAATCAACGTCAATAGTTAAGATGCATTGAAACTGTGGAATTTACAACTGCTTCCCCAATTTGTCTTTAGATTTCGATGGTTATTAAAAGTGCTTTCCATGACGCGCTGCAGAATGTCGCCACAAGGGGGCGTTGACCTTGAGAACTTAAGTCAGTTATAAATGCTGACCAACCTCTACTTTCTCCTCCAAGTGCTGCTTGTCTTCCTGTAGTCTCAGCAGCTCCTTCTGAGAGGCTACGGTCATGTCTAGATGACCAACCTGGCTGCTTTCCTTTGCCTGTGGGACAGCACAGTATGTTTATTGTGATGACTCTAATGATGAGGCTTTTCATTTTCACTATTGTTCATGTCTTAATTATGGAAGGCATATTATCTATGTTCATTTATGTTGCTTGGTTTGTTTCCCCATATACATTTGGGATATACAGTAACGTTCTTTAAGAATTACCTTTTTATTGTTTATCATTTGAACGGACATATTTGAGCTTAAAAAATACCTAGAATGTGATTCGTTAGATTCAAAGTTATGACATCCAACTAGAGTAGGACCCCACCACCTCCATGTCCAGGTGTACAGCTCCTTCTTATCCAGTTAATATGCCAACAAGATCAGAGAAGCTACACCAGACTCCTGGTTAAGCACCTGGACGTCCAACGCGCGTACTGTCGTTCGGGTGTTTGTGCCAACAAGGTCCCCTGGGTGCCCTTTGCCCTGGTACTAAAGAAAGCTTCACCCAGGAAAGTGATCCACGTAACCGTGGTTCCACACCTTACACTTCTCACCTGGAAGCGAAGGAGACTCTCATCCAGCTGTGTCTGCAGCTGGGCCGCGCGCGCCTGAGAGAGGCTCAGCTCCTCCTGCAGCTGGCTCATCCTGTGCCTCTTCCCCTTCAGGCTGGCCAGGCAGCGCTGCAGCTCTGCCCTGAGCTCCAGCAGGGCCTCCTCCTTGGGCAGCCTGGGGTCCAGCAGCGCCCTAGACGCCACACCATACAACAAAATGCTCATATAGACACGGGGGATGTCGGTACAACACACAAGACATCTCTGTCTGTTAAGACCCATACAAATTCTAATGAAGCTACATTGTACCATCTAGGTGTTTTCATGTCGCCTATGTCACACCTAAGCCACGCCCGTAGCGAACAGTAAGACACTGATTGGCCACACACTAGGTTAATCAGCCTGAAACAACCATTTCCAAGCTCTCAAGACTGATTCTCGTGGCACAGTCAAACTGAAGATCAGGACGGCCTCACGAGGCTAAAGCCCCAGACACGCTGCAAGCGACCAGCAGCGATGTAGCGACGAGAGGCAATGGAAAGTCAAGGTGATTCAGCGACTTGAAGCGACGACAGGCGAAATAGCGGTCGGCAACGCAAAGTGGGCGTGTACCGAGTTAAACTAATCTCAACTTTAGGTGACGCGATTGAGGCGACTACCAGTGGGAGCTAAGGCTATCGTTGACTGAAACATTTAGAGTGGGAAATATACGAGAGGGTTACCTAGGCAACCAAAGCCTGGAATGTAAACAAGCCAAGACAAAATAAGACAAGACAAATTTTCAGCTGCAAAGCGATGTGTGACGAGCAGATTGCTTGCAGTGAGTCAGGGCCTTATCAATTTCGTCCTGTGCTTCTAACACACACGCACGCACAACCATGTTGAGCGAAGACGTACCGATGAACCCTGCCATTTTTCCAGTTGGCCTTCTTGATGCCTAGATCCACGTAGGACTCCGACAGGTGGTTCTCCCAGTCTTCCCCCAGGTCTAGGGCGACGACGCCGTGCTTCACAGCAGACTCGTACAGCGTTATCTGCTCCTTCAGGTCAGCCAGGTCCTCCTTCACGAGCAACACTCGTTAGAGCCAGAATGCAAAAGAACGTGCATACTACAATGTCAAGTATTTAAGTAATGGGTGGGAAAAGTGCTTTAAGCTTGAATCAAAACAAACCTGCAAGGCTTTGTTCATGTTTTCACTCAAGGCCTTGGCTGACTGAGCTTGCTGGAGTTTGATTTGCATTTGACTTATCTCCTGCACCGAACCTAAAGGTAAACAAATAGTTAGATGTAGTATGTATACACTATGTTGGTTTAGGGCCAGCGTGTATGCATGCATTTCATATTGTACATGTCAATTGAGCAGTAAAACACTAGCTACCTGTCTGCAGCAGCTTGGCACACTGTTGCTGACTCTCCTCCAGACGTCGGCTGAGGGTGTTGATGATCATGGCCCGCTCCACCTGCTCCTCCTCTCGCTGGCGCTCCTGCTGCTTCACCTGCTCCCTCAACCTCTGGGCCGCTTCATCCTGGGAGCGACCACACACACACAAAATACACGGTCACTCATGGGTCTATGTGGATGCTTGTGATCGCATGCCGCCGAGATCACACACCTGCTCCTTCAGAGCCTGGTCGCAGGCGTCCAGCTGTTGCTGTAGTGCCAACACAGATGCTTGGTGCTGCTCCCTCAGCGCGGTGATGTCTCGGTCGTGCTGCTCCCGAGGTCGGGACAGGGCGTCTGAGCGGCGCAGCTCTGCCATCTGCTGCTTGATGCTGTCCACTGCAGCCTCGGCCAAACGTTGCTTCTTAAGGTTCTACACAGAACAGAAGTGTAACTGAACGACTCTCAGAGAGGACGGGAGTTTTGGGCTTCCTATACGTGGAGCTAACTTTTCATTTAGGTTCGTTTTCCCCATAACATCAACAACATTTACCTCATGGTCTCTTTCAGTAAGGGCCTTAACCTGCTGCTCCAGGGACTTTGTTTTGTTTTGCATTTGGGCCTCTCTCTCCTTTGCCTCTTCAAGCAATCGACTTGCCTCCTTCAGACTCACTGCTAAGCCATCTTTTTCATCTGTTAGTATTAAAAACGTTATTGTGTACCCACACGTAAGGACTAAAATAAAGCATATTTTATACTGCGCTAAGACTAAATTATTATTAAAAGTACAATCCTTAATTTATCACACTATCAACAATCACAGATAAGAGTGGATAAAAATAAGCGTACCTTTAACTATTGCAAACTGGTGCTCAAGATATCTCATATTGCGCCTTGAATCCTCTATTTTTTGCTCCAAGTCTTCAGTTTTTCTCTGTTGTGCCTTATGCAAGATTTGCAGCTGAGCAAGCTGCTGGCCATCAGCAGAATCTGAAACATCAAGAAAGAAATATCTACCGTCTATGATGTCCTGTATAATACGTTTGAATTCAAGGTATTATTTACTGTAACCATGGGAGAACTCCAGCAGCTAAGTAATGTGCCACTAAGTCCAACTCCTATTAATGCAGGGATAAAAGAAGAGAGAAATCAACAATATAAGACTCACCCTGTGCTGAGTCGAGGAATTCTCTCTGCAGAGGATCAAAGTGGCCTTCTTGTTGAGGGGCATTAGAGTTGAACATAATAGGTTGGCAGGCTGGTTTGTAGGTGGCCTTGTAGTAGCCCGCCGTTCTTTCTTCTGATCCACCATAGTCAAAATTCTGTGCAATATAATAAGAATAAACACTCACTGAAACATATTATATAGATGCACTCAAACATTTCGGTTCTGAAAGAAATTTTACAATTTCAATATTAACATATTTACTACACAAATACTTAAACTATCAATAATCTAAATATGCCTCATATAGATTTATACAGTGTAATAAAGGTGGACAACACGATGCTCTACTTACATCTAAATGATTGTGTGTGTTGTCTTGGTTCCCATAGGTTGGCATGTTTCTTCCTCCTCTGTCTCTGTCATATTCCACAGGGTTAACTATATGTGGGCATGGTTCAGTCTCATAGTGATCAGCAGAGCTGTCTATGCTTGTGTTGGTGTGTGTGTATCCCCCATGCAGCAACTGCTGGTTCCAGGTTTGAGAATGAGCTGGTCTGCCGTGGTGGTTGACATTAACAGGGGCATCTTCATACACATAGCCGTTGTGATCAGAACCCTGCTTGTAGCCAACCTCAAAGTCCTGCACAAAGATAATATGAAGCAAATATACATACATACATACATACATACATACATACATATGACCCTAAACCCATTCCAATAAAAATAAACAACTGTTACCTCTTCATTGGAAGGAGGTCTTGGCTGGTCAGTCCATTCACACTGTGGTGTCCATGTAGGGTGTGAGCTGAGCAGTTAGTATAAGAAAAGCATGATATTGCAATGCTATTCCACTTGGAGTGCACAAACGGCATGAAGTACGAAAAGATAATAGCTAAATGCGTCATAATGAGTGAGTTACCTATTGCCTGTATTTTTATTGCTGCAGGTTGAGCACTCCAACTCTGGGGAGGAGTCCCTGCTGTCCTCCAGCATATCATCAGGGAGGTCTGTGAGCAGTTTGTGCAACTAATAGACAACCGCATGTGGAAATGAATCACTAAAGCAGCTCAGCAACCATGTAATGTAGGACGCATGAGGCTTTTCAGATATTAGTAACACAGATAGGATCTCCCTAACTTGGTGTACTTTGTGACAATGTTATAAGCCATCACTAGGCCGTATTATTTACATTGAATAGTTAAAGCTGCAAAATAGCAGGAAAAGGTTTTACATTAGAGTTTCTACCTTTGACCATTATGCAACCAATCATTTATTTTAAAGAAAAGAAAAAACACATAAAGATTTGTCATTTGGAGGAGAAAAGCTCACACATTAAAAAAGGTAGGTCAACAGCACTGTCCATTCACACAATCTATTAAAACATTGGAAGACAGCCATGCCTCTTTGTCAAAATCCATAGAAGCTAAAACAAAAATGGCATCAACAACATTAAGTAATGAAGCATAGCCAAATTAACTTACTTTCAATAAGGATTGTTGAATGGCCCTCACATCCTCCACTGTGTCCACAACCAAAACACCCATGTCTCATTCAGACAGAAAACCTACAACTGAAGATGCAGCCTAACTCTACTTCAAATACCAAGCCACATGACCTATCCTAATCTGCAGACCTTCTGTGGGAAACATCCCAAACGTGTCTGGCATGTTGTCAACCCGCTGTGGTATTGCAGTGTTGCTACCACAGAACACTATTGTTTAGACAAAAGATATGTTGTTAACTGGAGCAGAAAAAAATCCTAATTACTGGTGACCAACATTTTCCACTGTAAAACCATATAACCTAGACAAAATAATTTCCAGTTTGAACTTCACACAGAATGTTATTGAATTTACAATACATTCATTGTTCCTATATGCTAGCGGCAAGACAAATCAAGTGTGAACCAGTTCAAAAAGAATATGAAGAGAGTGAAAACAAAAATCTCAAGGCAGAGCTAGTTTCAGACACACCTAGAAGGAGGCCTTAACCTGAGCCAATAATAGCAAAAGTTCATAGTGCAACACATTGTTGGGTCATGAGTAACAGTCGGCTCAATATGGGTGGGCAGTGCTGTCACATAATAGGTGTACTACTGAAAACAGCTCCCACACTTTCATTTGCAAAACCAATTCAAACAAGCATAGCCAAATAGTAGCGACAAATAGCCAACTTTGAGTAATTATTGCCAATTAGAGGAGCTTATATGGTGTACAAAATTGCATTTTGAATGTTTCATATTCCAAAAAGGCATACGTGCCTCAATGGGACAACCTCGTTAAAATCGTTTTGTAATTATTGTACCTCTTGCTCCCTTGCGTAGTCTTCTTGGTCATATTCGTCTTCATCGTGCTGGGTTTGAAGGGCAGCACTATCAAAGTCTATAGACATGATGCAGGGAGTCTGAAAGAAAAAAAATGGTACCGTACAGACAAAGAACGTTCACCTTTCACGCCAAACAAACTACCGTACCCCGGTACTACCCTAGGTTACTGTAATGGTACGGCAGTTCTCTTTAAGTCGTTATTAATAGTCAGTTTGATCTCGCAGACAGTATAATAGAAAACATTAGACAGCGCTTACCTTCTAAGAAAAATAAATAAAGAAATGTAGAAGTTTTGTCACCTCATTCAGACTGATAAGGTAACGTTACTAAGGCATTAACTAGCTTGCCTTCCTAATAACAGACACCGTAGACAGTTAGCCACACATCTATAAACATTACTTTTACACGTTTCAAAGAAACACTATTAAATTCACATTGACACTCCGCAAATGCATTGAACATGTCATACTGACAGTTAAACATCCGCTTGCTTGGGCACCTACTATACTGTAGTTTGTTTTGTTATCTAAAGCTATCAAACACATGCTAGCTAGTAGCTTGACTTTAAGTTCAGAGACGCCCCCTTTGAAAATTCGCGCGCATCGACAGCGCCAAAGTGTTCTGAGCTTTATTGGTCCAGCAGGTTACCGATGTTATCTAAATGTTAGTTATCATAATGTATCCCTGATCTGAACGAGCCCGACTCTTGTTTTCAAATGACAACACAACTTAGAATAATGGAATATTTATGTGTTTAATAACACCAGTACGTTGTCGCATACATTAAGGTACCGGTCATTTATTTAAACAGTTTTGATCAGAAAACCGCAAATATCTCCCGCAGAATCTAAATCACACATTTCTTCAAATGTAGTCTACTTATACAGTTGTATCATCAATCATAGCCATCGTCTGTTTTTGGGCTTTTGCGTTAGTGACCTCTAGTGGTTACTTTTCAGACATAGCCTACTGAAAATAGCATGAAAATATTAATTTCAGAAATGAAAACAGGATATCAAAAGCGCGACTTTGTCATTAGCTCATCAATACAGCGTAAAACTACGGTACCACGCTTAGCAGCAGACATTTAGTTTGTGAGTTATAGGCAAATAACTAAATATAATATACTAATATATAACTGCATACACTTCACATGTCACGTGCCCTGCCCTAATGCTACTAGCCATTTCCGCGTTTGTGACACAGTAACTTTAGCTGTTCCAGAAACGGTTAGGCTGTTTCTACCGATGAAAGTTATGTTGGATTCATGTTTTTAACAGATCCCAGTGCAGTAGCCTACTATAACATCCGGTATTCCCGTGTGACTGTCAGCTGATAATGTTTTGAGATCCTCTAAAAGCTGCGGTAGCCAACCAGGCTGATATCTGCGATCTGCGATTTTAGTAGAAATGGCAACAAATCCACCGAAGTTAAAGTTTGCGATTTCTGCAAGTGACAGGTGAGTATCATAGCCTACCTACAGCATAGTAAAAGGATACATTATAAAGAAAACGAATTTACCCGAGTTTAGTTGAGTTGAGTGACTTGTCCTACTTAAACATTTTTTCCAGCAGGATGCAAAATCTGAAAAAGACATTTGAGCAAAAGTATGGAAAATCACCTGTCTTCTATGTATGCGCCCCTGGAAGGGTAAATCTCATAGGTGATTTAGTATGATATAATATGCATAATACCTTCCTATATGTAGTATAATAGGCTTACTTATTTTGTTTCATTTACATCCAAATACATGTCCAAATTATGTTATTATTGTTGTCCCATTTAAGGAGAACACATTGATTACTGCGGCTATTCTGTTCTCCCAATGGCCATTGAGCAGAGTATATTGGCAGCAGTCTCAGTCAATGAGTCAGAGACAATTCAGCTGGCCAATACAAATCCTCAATATAAGTGAGACTTAACAGCATTCACTTTACACAAAATTACACATACAAATAGCATACTTTTAAATTGCTGAAGTTCTTTCTTTCCCTGGCAGAGATTTTACTTTGTGCTGCAGGGAAGACATTGACATAGACAGAGACAATCCTCAATGGTATTATTATTTCCTCTGTGGAATTAAAGGCATTCAGGTAATACATTACTGTAACGGTTTCAGTACTATAACAGTGATGTACAGTAGTAGTAAATAAGATATACTATTCCAAAGACTACTAATATTACTATGAATGATACATTAACACACAATATTGCTGTCATCAGGAGCATTTTGGGATCGTGAATTTGGCCGGGATGCAATGTGTTGTCGATGGAACCGTTCCACCCAGTTCTGGTCTGTCTAGTTCGAGTGCCTTAGTGTGTTGTGCAGGCCTTGTAGCAATGGAAGCAAACGGCAGGTCACTCTCTAAGGTAGGGCATATTTCATGTTAATGTCCAAAGTAAGTGTCTAAATCAGCTCTCCTTCATCTCATAATGCCCTGTGTTCCTCCAGGTGGCACTAGCTGAAATCTGTGCCAAATGTGAGCGCTACATTGGCACAGAGGGAGGCGGGATGGACCAGTCTATCTCCTTTCTGGCAGAACAAGGAACTGTATGTAACAGCACAGCATGTTTTAAAGCCTATTTAAAGCCAAACCGACCTGCTATCGTTGATGGTTGTGATGCATTTCAAGGCTGAATTGAAGTGCTTGTATAGTCAAGAGTTGGATATTTGGTTGATTGTTTGGCTGTCTTTTCATCTGGCTGTCATATCCATCAGGCAAAGCTGATAGAATTCCACCCTGTAAGGGCTACTGATGTGAAGCTCCCTGCTGGGGCTGTGTTTGTCATCTCAAACTGCTGTGTGGAGATGAACAAAGCTGCCTCATCTCACTTCAACATTAGAGTGGTGGAGTGTCGCATAGCCACAAAGGTACTGGCTTATCTCCGTTTGTTTGAAATCTGATTAATAAAATATGATATGTTATATGGAATAATACTGAACAAACTGAAAGCATGGAAAAAGAGAATGCTTACCAGACAAGGAACAATCCACAAATTGATGTTAACATCAATGATCATCAGGTAACGTGAGATGAATGTCTGGTGAACTCAGATGCTGGCAAAGGCCCGAGGCTTGGAGTGGAGCAGGCTGTTTAAGCTTGCAGAGGTTCAGAAGGAGCTGAAGGCATCACTGGAAGAAATGCTGGTTCTGGTGGATGACCTGCTGCATCCTGAACCTTACAGCCGTGAGGAGATCTGCAAGGCCCTGGGCATCACCTCAGAGCAGCTCTGTACAGACCTGCTCAGCCCCAACACGCAACACGGTCAGAAACTAGTTCCAAAACCGCAGATCTTTCATTTTCAATCTCATGCTAAAAACAATAATAAACATTTATTAAATAAAATGGTTGAATTAATATGTTCAATGTGACTTATGGATTACACTTTGAATGAGACTACAGTACATTTAGGAAATCCTAAAAGTTACAGTGTAATATATAGGCAAATAACATTGTAAACAACTAGTCACCCAATATGCCAGTAATATAGAAACAATTGCAATACCTTAACAGTAGACCTATCTGATTTCCATGAAACCTGTCATTCTATGTGTATAATACTAAAATAATGCATTAGTGTAATTATAAGAATGATTATAATTAATAAATTATAATTAACTATTATAGAAGGTTCACTACATGTCATTTCCTCATTTGTCCCACCACCTCTGAATACTGCTATCTATGTAATTAACTATGGTAATACAATATTAGCTGTCCCTACTTGCATTTGGCAGTTACTCACTTCAAGCTGTACCAGCGTGCTAAGCACGTCTATGGTGAAGCTGCTCGGGTACTGCACTTCAAGAGTGTGTGTGACTCCAAGCCTGCAGAGTCTACACAGCTGCTAGGAGACTTGATGAATAAGAGCCACGCGAGTTGCAGGGATCTGTACGAGTGCAGCTGTGCTGAGCTGGACCAACTGGTGGACATATGTCTGTGAGTGTGGAAACATCCTAGCTTGTATGCTTATCTCCAGCTTTTAGATATTTACTTGACTTCACAAGCTTGGAGCGCTGCCTACTGTATTTCAACATAGCCACTATGTTTACATGCACACAACCTATGCTGAATCTACTGTGCTATTTGTTGTTTCCCTGGGTTACAGGAAGTCGGGAGCTGTGGGCTCCCGACTCACAGGAGCAGGCTGGGGTGGCTGTGCTGTGTCCATGGTTCCAAGTGAGCGGGTGGAGTCTTTCTTGCACGCAGTGAGAGAGACCTACTACACCCCTGATCCACGGAGGACTGCGCTGGAGAAACAAAGCCTGTTTGTGTCAAAGCCCGGCGGAGGAGCCGCGATATTCCTTCAGGAGTGAAAGACGTTTACGTAAATCATCATTACATTATCAAGGGCCAAAATATTTTTATAGATAATTTGATACTACTACAATATGAAAACCTTAGAATTGTATTATCATAGATTTTGATTTAGTTTTGTATTACAAACATGTCTCCTTCAACTAAAACAAAATGACAATAAATCCATTTTATGAATCCATTTTATTCATGACTGCAATATAATCAACAATAACTACCCATTTTCTTTTCAAGTTTGATAGTAAACACATTATTCACAACATTTGCAAAATTCATATTTTTGTACCTTAGAAGAAACAATGAGGTTATTCTGTTGTGTTAGTCTGTGCAAACTGGAGAACAATTAGACTATTGCCTTTGTGCTTATTTTGAGTGCTGTGATTACAGTACAGTAGTTTTAGCTGCTTGGATGAATGAAGCCTAGCTGGGCTCAGTCCCCACACATTGGTGTCGGTATAGTTGTGCTGGTGGTTTCTGGGACACATTTACTTGCAACAGAGTTGCAGGCCACTTGACTATTGTTGTCTGTGCAGGATCTGTTCTGTGGGTCCCCCCCAGGGGGGAGATTGGAGCGCACGCTAGTGGTCCTTATGCATTTCCCTGAGGTGATTAGCTCTCCAAAGCCGTGTTGGTGGGCAAATGCATAAGCAGACCGATGGGAGCTGGACCTGTGAGCTCGCCTCAAGCCCTGCTTCTGAGGCCCTTGATTGTTTCTGACTTGGAGATAGCGCACCTGTGGACATACAGTGTGTTACGCAAGTACACTAACGTTTCATCTTTAGGTGTATTAAAACGGTTCTCAAACTATGGGCTGGGACATGAGTAGTCGCATGGTGCTTTTTAGAAAATCTTAAATTTCTCTCTAATCTGATTATATTATATTGATAAAATGTGTATACAGTTTCCAATGCCATATCTGTTTTTTGTTGTATTTGTATAAAGTGGTTTTAATTAATTGAACACATTTTTCTGAACACTTTCTTTCTGGTGCTCATGAGTATTACTGAGAACCACTGTGTTGTTAGTAGAGTATACCCTCTACCTTATCTGTTAGAGATGGGAAGACTTCTACTCTCAGGAAATGGACTGTCAGGCCGGGTAAAACACACACTGCAGTGGTGAGGACAATGACTAACCACACACTAGCCTCCGACAGACAGTTACGGGCAGTGCCTGCAGGAAAGAAAATCACAAGCTTTCATAACTGAACACAATTTTGATCATAGCAGTATTATTTCTATGTAGTGTGTGACACCCACTTACCGACATATGGGAAATTATTTGGAAATATACCAAATATGCCGTTACTTTGCATCATAAATAATACAACAAAATAAAAGATTAGGCTGCCCCATATGAAGAGGTGATTCATAATGGTCCAGTAATGTGTGTCAAGTCCAATCTAGGATGGGATGCCATTCACAACGAATCAATCACAAACTCATAAACAACCATTTTATTTGACATGTTATAGAAATCAGGCCTTTATTTTTGGTTTACTCTTACCTGGATATTGACAACCAGGATCAATGATGTTGCTATGGTGACAGCAAATGATTGCTGGTCAGAAACGTCAGAGCCTTCAGCTTTCACAATGAAAGAGAAGGCTGCATATGGAACAAAGAAGAGCAGAAAGGAGGTGGTAATGCCCTGTAGGGCGCACAGGACAAATTGGCGTTTGTTGAATAGAAGGTTGAGCTGGCCTGACTTGTACAGGCCTGGGTAGCGCTGGCTGTTCCACTCACTGACATCCTTCAGAAAACAAAGACAAGTTGCTCGCACTGTTTGTATGCCATTGAATGCGTTAAACATATAATGTACTTTCGATTTAGCTTAATTGTATTCATATTTCCATGGGTGTTAACAACCCAATACAATCTACAAGTAATACATTTTAAATCACCTCTAGTCTAGTTTAAAAACAAAAAGTTACAGTAGTGAATTGTCTCTAATTATACTTCATGAAACCTACATTGTATTTATTTCATATTGCCCTTAGAGAAGTGTAAAATATATATGTGTATCCATACCTGATCAAAAAGACCCATTGCCAGCACTGGCAAAGATGTATAGACTATGTTGAAGAGGGTAATAAACCACGGGTCATAAACAGTCTATGACAAAAGAGGAGAATGTTTTAGTCGACACGAAAAGGTGATATCGTTAAATGCTTGTTTTAATTACCAAATAAATCACGACATAGCTCAACTCACCTGTGCTGAGAAAGCACAGAAGAAGGCGAACCAAAAATGTACCAGGGTGAAGGAAAAGTTCTTGTAGAAGAAGTAGTGCAGGAAGCCACACATGCGGAAGTAAGACCACCGTCCGTGCACCAGTAACAGTCTCTGGAGGAACCTAAACTGAGCAAAAGAGTAGTCCGAGGACAACACAGCCTGCATTCCCTCTTGACCACTGATCCCAACGCCAATGTGGGCGGCTATGAAAGAAATGTAGATTACAAGCCTTGTCATCGGGTGCACAATGTTGTCACAGACTTGACTTTCTGTTTGGATATTGAGTTATTACAACGACCACTGCTTGGGCTCACTTTGTATCATGCTAACGTCATTGGCTCCGTCTCCTATAGCCAGCGTCACAGCTCTCTTATGCGTCTTCACCAGCTCAACCACCTGGGCCTTTTGTAGCGGGGTGACCCGGCAACACATGACCGTCTTGCAAAAGCAGGCTAGCTTAAGGAACATATGCTCTAACTGTGGCTCCAGGGCATGAGCCTGCAAGGCAGTCACACATCATAACGCCTGTTAATGGCTATCATTCCCAGGTTATCACATCAGCCCCCTGCAGACACAACTGCTGTAGGTGTACTATGCTGTGAGGGGGTGTTAACAAGAGTGTAGAGGCAGAGGCAGCAGGGGAGCAGTTCTCTGCTCGTTACAACCTCCGCCGATTCAGCAAGAGGTACAGACATGGCTCTGCAGATCATAGCCTGCAGACAGCAGCATAATTCAGTTTACCAAGGTATAACGTAATAGGCACTGGCACTGTGACAAAATCCAACAGGTCATAAAAGGAAGTGACGCAGGTCATTGAAATACATTTGTCCAATGTAATTTTTACAGTAAGATGAGCTAAGGTTAACCAGGAATACATTACCAGGCTGTGTCCACTGATGACTAAGGCATGCTCTGTCTGAAGGTTTTCTTCAAATAAATCTAAATCATCTGACGACGCAACTGCCTTCTCAGTAGGCTCTGCACTGCTGGGCCTGAGAATGTGTTCCTTGGCACTCCTAAGGAAAGACATGGCAGTAGACATATTATTGACCTCCTGATTATCATTCTAAGAATAATAGCTATCTTGTCTCATTATTATATTACATTACTATTGTGTTAGAGAAGGATATGTTTAGTTATTAGGTTAGAAAAGGTAGATGTATATATTTTAGGCTTAGAAGTGACAATACTTACACTACCGTTCAAAAGTTTGGGGTCACTTAGAAATTTCCTAATTTTTGAAAGAAAAGCACAGTTTTCTCCAATGAAGATAACATTAAATTAATCAGAAATACAATCTAGACATAGTTAATATGGTAAATTACTATTCTAGTTGGAAACGGCTGATTTTTATTGGAATATCTACATAAGTGTGCAGTGGCCTATTTCCAGCAACCATCACTCCTGCGTTCTTATGGTACCTAGTGTTAGCTAATCATGTTAAAAGACTAATTGATGATTACAAAACCCTTGTGCAATTATGTT
>JAODTR010032882.1:0-21407 GCA_025399935.1 Amblyopsis rosae | reverse complement strand
TGGTGGGTGATTAGTAATTGGAGTCAGGTGTGTTTGGTGGTAGAGAGCAGTGGCACAAGTCTCCGCCTTGGCATGCCCGTGTCAGCAGGAGTAGACACGCCCCCTAGCCACTACTAACCCTTCAGCAGTGCAGGATCCTCACATGACCAGGATATATTGATCAGTTGAGAATAACATTAATATTTACGCAATTGAGACCTATACGCTTTTTTTTTAACGCGCGCATCCGATGGTGACGCTCTAAAAGATGCGCGTTCCCGGAGAGTTCACTCTCACTCAAACACACCGTGAGTTGCGTCTAGGAGCAGTCATGGCGTTACCGTGGATGCTTCTCGTAGAGTTGGCACTGTATGCCAGCTGCTTCGTCTGCGGCATCGTTACAGCAGCATCGCTCACCATCAGCCAGGTGAAGTTACTGGGGAAATATAGTAAATGGCACTGTAGATCACTGCATGAAAGGAAGATGGATGCTAGTCTGTCAGAACGACTGTAGCCAAATGCTACTTCATATTTTGTGACATTTCATTGAAATGTCAAAAGTGTCCACTTCTGTAATCGTGTAGACTACTAGCCTACGGCAGGCTCACTTTTTTTCGCTTTATGTGTAGACAATCCTGCCGAAGATGGGACATGATATGGGACCATGCTAGTTTGCTAAACTGAAACTATAACAAGTAACGACAACCTGTGTTCGACTGCAGAAAATACAGTTTTTGAAACATTAATATACGGATATGGTGACTGCAGTTTCTGGGCAGAATAGACGAAGATTTTGTAAAACGTTGAACTTAATTTAGTAGGAAAACGACACATAGGCTACACCTAGCCTTCTCTGCCCAGACATTTAGTTTTTTATTTTTTATTTTTAACCATGTGACGCAAAACCTCGTGCCTAATTAAACTCTTGCTTTACACTAGTCATGCTGTGTTGGGCATGTGTTAACGTGCCAGTGCGTGCATTTGGCATGTGTTCTCTACAGGTTTTATTTTTTCAGATTTGTTTAAAATTCTAACAGTGATGCAGACAAACAGCCAAAGCATTGATTCAAATACTATCGTGGCTGCATGGTAGCGCGCAAGCGTGCGCGCACCAGTTTTATCTCTGCTTCTCAAAGATATTCATGCATTCATGTTCAGAATTTCAGGAAATATGTCCAGAAAGTAGTATCAGTGCAGTAAAGAAATAGGGACAGGACTTAATTTAGCCTACAGTCACATATAATGTGAAATAATGAAGATAATGGTATTCCAAATAATAATGTAATAGTTTGTGTATAGTACTATTGTAAACCCAGCAATTTGATTACATTGCCTGTGTTTTCATCTGTTGCTCTCCCAGGGTAATCTTGGAGGCCTGTGTATGCTATATGGGACCGTGCAGTACAATGCCACATCACACACTATTAGAGGCATGACGTCCAGTTCATCATCTCTGTGTTACTTTGTGTCAGCTATATCCATCATGGTGGCCATCATGTGTTTCTCACTGTCACTCTATTGGTCATACACATACTGTATCGATGGGATGGTACGAAGGTAAGTGAATGTGTGTGTGGTGGCTATCTTACCCCTTAAAACCTCTTAAGCTCCACCATGCCCATTTTAGGGGACATTGTGCCGCGGACGCGAAAAAAGAGAATGCTCAAAATTAAGCAACATAAATATTCTGCACTTCCACTTCAAGGGAAGAAGCTTGGCTACAAACTCATCATTTAAATTTTCACCTAAACGAAATAAAATTCCAACCCCAAGCATCTACACGTGCATATGGTAAAAAAAAAACAATAACGTGCACGCACGTGCTGTTGCACGTACAATTCTGCTACTTCATGCTACCCGCACAATCCCCATCTCCTATGAAAGCTGAGGCTTCAAGGGTTCCAATGGTATAACTCTGATCACATTGTAATGGGTGAGCGGGTGGGGGCTTTCTTATTATTATTTTCTTCTTCTTCTAAACAGAGCCAAATCAGCTTAATTAGAATTCCTATAGTTACATGTACTTTAAGTGCAATAAAAAGAGTTGTACAGTGTGATATATGGGACATAACTAATTGTATATGTCTATATATTAAATTGCATATTCGTTTTCCTGTACACTTTGATTTAAAGGTCTACTTTTATAAAATGTATAAGGTATTTGCAGTTGTACTGTTACTAGTTTTTTCCAGTTGTAGTGTCATCAGACCTGAAAGAGCTGAAAACAATTATGCAATAATGAAAATGAAAATGTATCACAAAACATGCCAGGACAGATGGAACACATCAGATTAAAGCAATGTTAAAGAAAGTGCAACATAGACTGAAATAGAATATTTAGCTCAAAGGAAGACAAGTCAAACATTGAAATGGGGCATTTAAAACAAATGATTAATAGTTTTGTAACCTCAACAGTTAAAGTGGTTCTATATGACTTTCTGACTTTCACACTAAGCACACAAACATATCAACTCAAAACAAATGCTCCTTGGGACCCTCTGTCCAAATAACTCTACCATATCTTTACATATAAATTAGTTGTTTGCTGTTAATGATTATATGATCATACTCCACAATTTAACATAGAGCCACAAACCCTTTGTGTGATGTGTGTTTGGACTGCTGACTGATAACCCCTCCCTACTCCACAGGGAGCACATGTGGATCAACCTGACGCTGGCAGTGTGTGGCGTCTTCCTGTTCTTCCTGCTGATCACAGGCTGCATACTGAAGATCGGACGGGACTCGCTGTGCAGCTCTGTCATACACACTATGCCCAACATCACAAGGTCACACGCGCACACAATGCACACACAGACACACACGTACCGTACAATATAACAATGAAAGTGGCCCAGTTATTTTCACTAATAATAGCCCCTGCAACAACCTTGTTGCATTCAATTATTATTATCCTTATTTATTGTATATTGAATCATTTTGGTAACAAAAACCTTTTCTGTTTATAACAAGTAGTAAAGATGTCATCAAAGTCAATGCAGAGGTTTCAGCTGGCAGCTCATCTAACACCAATCTCAGAACCCTTTGGCTATCGGTCTGAATTCGATTTAGCCTCTGGGGGCAAAGGACAATATTACTGTGGTTCTGGTGTAACCAGTGGATATTGGATAATTGATAATTGATTCAAGACGTCCTCTTCCATGCGCTGGTAATTGTTTTATAATTTGAAATGACTCTATAAACAGATATCTGCATATTAGTGTTTTAAATGAGACTAACAGAAGATTTGGGTTTAAATACAGACACATTGAGGGTAATGACACACAGGTAATAATAAATGGAGAATAAAGAGTCTTTCTCTGGCAACAAGTCTAATTCCTGACATCACTTGCCACATATGGAAATGGATACAAATTGCACTAAACTGTAGCTGAAGGGCACACTTTCTTCCTGTCCTGTTTATATCATAGACTTATAAATAGACCAGGACAAAAAAGGTGGCTCATACTTAAAAAGGCCTTGCTCATTGCCATAGCAAGGCACGTGAATCTAAGGTTGCGTCATCTTGAAAGTCAGTTCTGATGTCACATGTCCAGTACAACCATAAAAGTACATCACAACCTGCAATGCTGGAGTTTGTGATATTAAGCCTTATACAACATGCTGTAGAACAGTCAGCATCAAATACAGTTGGATATTGTTTTTAAGGACTATTATATACTTGTTTTGTTTAATATTTAGCAATAAAAGTTAAACCAAAATTGAATATTTGAATTGGATGTGAGCTAGTTCTTCCGGGTGCAGTACCAGCCGTGTTCACAAAACACTGCTTCAAGGTTACAGTCAGATCCTGCCTCTAGTTTAGATGCATTGTTGTCCTCATTCAACAAAGGTGATTGGAGTTAATTTAGCTGATTAGGTGTTGGCGTGTTCACACACTGCCTATTCACTCTTAATTTTAACTTTTTTTAAATGTTTGCATTGTAAATTCAAACTGACAGACTAATCCGAATACACTCGGGTTGTCTGAGTTTATTTTAAAAGTTGTGAATGAAGATGTTTTGTTTTACGGACTAGACAGGAAGAAGGTGTATACTTTTTCAGTAGGTCTACCAGGTCAAAGTGAGACAGGTTTACCATAAACTGTAGAAGGCTGCTTTTTTAATGTATCTGCTTGCTGCTGCTATTGCTCATCTAGCTGTTCTCAGGGACTTTTTGGGCCCTGAAAACAATGTTCCCTGGTGCAGATTATATTTCTTAAGGGCCATTCACACTACCGGCGGCATGACGTTGCAGCAGTAAGCCCAAGCAGGAGCAAGATGGCCATGTCCTGGTCATGCCACTAAATGCATTGTGTTAGCTGGGCTTCATATAGCCTAGCTGGCTATGCCAGTGGACAGTGCACTCAGCGCAGCAAGTGCATTTTCCTCTGTTTCCATGCAAACACTTTCGACATGAGGAAGTTGATTGGAAAGAAAATAGAAGCAGCCTGCTCTCGAGTTCTGTTATATTATATTATCTCCCATAGCAATGTTGATTGTTGATGTAGTTCGGTTCAATCTTCCGCGTGCCACCGCAGTGGGCACAGCTATTGCCGCTGGTAGTGTGAACGCCACTTTAGGGCTGTGTATTGCCAAGAATCTGTCGATACGATACAGGGGCCACTATTTGATATATTGCTATACTGTAAGCAAGGTGATATATTGCGATTTCTAACTTGTGGAAAACTGTCATAGCAATGCTATTCTGTGGTGCCGTTGCAAAAAATAACAAACACTTATGTAAACTGGAAATGAGCTTTAAGCTATATCTGGTAACAGCACCTTTCCTCTCTTTTGTACAAGGGAAAAGTTTGATAAGGCACATTTTGACAATTCACATGTAGGACTAACATGTAGCCTGCACAGCAACAAGTTGTCTTGCAGTGAGAATAGGGTAAAATATAGTCTAGCCTATTGTTTTAATTAAATTTAGTGCTTAGTTATTATAACTTCCTAGTCCCTATCAAGAGCTAGGCTAATACTGTGGCATGCTAGCAAAATTAGATGTAATTTTCTGCCTTTCCAAACTGCCCCGGATGCTTGCGAAATGTGGGCTTGTTGATCGATAGGCCTGGATCTTATGAAGACACAACAGGAAAGCCCGCCTAAACATTATAATCAAAATATTTGTCAAAATATTGTGTTTGAAAAAATCCCATTTCATCCCGGTTCCCTCTTCTTGGGTGCCGTGACTGTTAATACTTCCTCTCACGTTTCTGGTTCGTTTCTGCTTTGCTATTGCTACAAGTTGTGTTCTGAGCCTACTTTCTAATATTTCTATCCATAGCTGGTGAAGTTATTCAGATACATATATCAGTAGGCTACATCTACACGCCCCCCCCTCCCTCCCCGACCGAGCTCTCCCAAAAGCCGTGGCATAATTCGCACACTGCCTATTTCTACAGTTGCCTGGTTAGCAGATTATTTGTGACCCATTTTAAACTGCAGTGTTTGTACTACAGCAGTGCTTGGTTAGATTAAATATTAGTGTTTCTCTAAATGGTATTATAGGTGTACAACAGCTGTTATCTCTGTTGATCTTTTGACTTGTTGATTTACGGTAGCTAACTTGACTTGTTGAATCAAGTGAATTCCTAGCCATTAATAAACAGAGGTTTCCTGCGTATCTTCCAACCCAGTACTTTTTCCTGTCATTTATAATGGTGCTTAGTATAAAATGATTGATTTTAGGATTGAGAAACATAGTGCTTTTTATAGGATGGCTTGAGAAACAGTTGTTTTTATATTCTAAAATGAGAGTATGAGTATTAACCAACTAGAATGCTTAGGTCTTCTTGCACCCACTGCCTACTGTACCAGACATGCTCAAAATCTGATGACGTTGTGTTGACTTTACACCAGGCCGCCAGATGACCTCAGGAAACAAAACATTCCTGTTCTTCTTTGCATTCAAATAGAACAATTGGGCATATACTCTGTGCGTGTGTGTGTGTGTGTGCATGCATGTGTGTGTTGAAATACATTTGTGGCTATTAGGATTACAATTGTTAACCCTTCCGGATTTCCAGAACCCTCCCCAGTCGCCGGAGTTATGAATTCAGAATCATACTATAGGAACAAGGTGGGCTTTGACGCCAAAAAAGGTGAATAATTGGCCATGTAGTCCTGACAGAGGAGCAGGTTCTGCAAATAGATACTCCAAACCACAAGACAGTGATACTTGTTATGTGGGCATGGGCAAAGAAAGATTGGATACAAGGTGACAGGCCAATTCTTGGCCAATGCTAACTCGAACATCTTCCAGTTGGTACTGCATTTGTCAAAGTGCCTCAAATCGATCCTATCCTGCAAACTAGATTGTGGCAATGTCTTCATTACGACTTAGTCTATTGTTTAGATCTAGATAGATGGTCTGTATTACCTTAACATTTATTGGAGCGTTGAACAGATTGAATAATGAATCATTATTTTGATATGTCACTTTGTGAAGACTCTCAAACGAAAATGCATTTTATTTACTACTCTGTTTGGATGTCTCAATCGCTCTGTCACTCTGCATTCTTTCTAGATGCGAGGAAGCTCAATCTAAAACATGGGATAGTCCATTTAATGGATCTCAGTTTTACACAAGTTTACATAAGGCTGAGGTTTGTGGACTTTATTAACTCTTTTTAATAATATTGTGTTAATGCATTAAATGGTGATGGTGTGTCCAACAGGAGGCCAGTAGCTGTGTTGTTGTAGGGTTTATGTTTTACTTGCCCTTTACTACAGTTAGTCAATAAATTATATGAATTATTTTCAGATATTCTTTAATAATGCATACATTGGTATAATTAAAGGTGCCTGCTGAATGACATCATTGTAACTTCTCTCCCTCTTCCAGACGGCAGTGTGGGTGAACTTCTTTTTCTGGCTAATCATCGGGGGGCTGGTGACACTCCAGAGGGGTCAGAGTTCAGGGTTTAAGCTATTGGGAGGGTTAGGATCAGCAGCAGCCGGCGGTGAACGAGGGGAAACTCCCAGTGAAACAGAACCTATCTTCAACCGCCCGTCAAGGCCCCAGTGAAGAAGATGTCTCACAAACATTGGTTAATATCCAGGTACATACTGGATTTGCTCTGTGAAAATATATAGAGCTTAGAAAAGGATGGTATAAGTATGACTTTTTTAAGGTAAATTGATTTCAAATGTTAGTCAAAGACCTTGACAAACACCAAAGGCCACATGAACATTCTAGTATATAATACTTGTAGCTGCTTCCAGATTTTTGTAAATGTAAAAATAGAATTTCTTAAATGAATGGTATGAACAACACAGATCATATGCGGTTCTTGCCTGAGGCCCAATATTGATAAACAACACAAACCATACTGTTTTCTGTGGTTACATGCGTTAAGAGCCTAAGTGGCATTGTCATTTAGCACACACCCTGTGCACGTTTTATTACTTCTAGGTCTTTCTAAAGAAACATATTGCATAGTGCAGTTTCACTTCAAGAGTCTTCTCCTGCCTATTGCATGCATGATGAATGATGCCCATGATAAGATGGTACGCCTTGCATACATTAATCATGAATTAATGTAATCCATACAGTATATCTTTGTTTGCAATGAAAACACTCTACTCATGACAACTAAAATAAATGTCTAGCTAGACTGCCATCAGCATTGTCTTCAAGTTAGGCTACTTACCTTAACCATGCACTAAACATATGCCCAATATTGAATGGCACAATAAGACATTTATCTCAGGGCTGCTTCAGTAAAGGCTTCACACATACACACCTAGTTTTGAGACTCTCTCTACCCACTGCACAACTTTGAACAAATTGCTAAAACATAGACAAGGAGCTGAGTGAGGGGAAGGGGAGGGGCTGAGAGGGATGCCCCTTTAAACATTTGAATTTCAATTAAATTTCAATTATACTTTATTGCAGACCATTGGGTCCATATCAGCAAACAAAACAACAGGGAGACATATATAATACAAGTATCAATTACAATACATAGTTACAGTTCATAACTGTACATTATGTTTGTTTATCATATCACGTCTTTAATACTAAAACATATACAGACATTTATTCCAATGTTTCCAGAAGCAAGAGAAATACCTTGTGTCACTCAGCATCTAGGCTCCAGACCAGCATAATAAAATTTTTTGAAGCAATCAGCCTATATTCCTCAGAAGGGCATGAAAAGTGGGAACATTACTCGACACAAACATACAGTATAACTTGCACTTGTCCATCTCGGTATCTTTAATAAGATTCTATTCTAATTCGACAACGCACACAATGAAAAGTATAGATGCAGATTTTGATGCTCTTACCTGCCTTAATATGTATCTGTTTCCTAATGTAGGCATATGTACTTGGATTTGACGTGGTGTATGAACCTTGTTAATAATTAAATAATTCTACCCTGCCTTGATTTTTCTGTGTAAAAAAAAGCATATGAGAACACTATACCACAGTATTGCAAAAAGTAATATGAACATAAAAATTCTATCGAACAATAATATAATGTAACTTACGATCATGCCAATTCTTTGAATTATCCAGATTTAGAGTTATAACACAAACTTTTCTCTTTTGTCATTGTCATTTGTCATTGTGTTGTTTTTAATTTTTATGCATTCACTGGGGGGCCTTCTGTTATTTTGTCTTCTTGATTACAATATTATTCCCTTATATTTTTAATGATTGCGTGGTCCGTTCGCTGAACAGTTATTGCTGCAACAAACTAACAACCTCTAGGTCACCCACGTGACATTTGTTAGTGTCACATGAGCTCCTTCCCAAGCTGGTAATGCTCCAAAATGGCAGCGTTCTTACAGTGGAGAAGGTTTGTATTTTTTGACAAAGAAACAGTCAAGGATCCCAGTGACAATGGGAAAAACTTTACTCTTCCCAGCGCTATATCGGCGTGTGACTCCGGTCGTGGACACATCGTGTTGGGAGATATCCTTTATGCAAAGATTAGCTGCGGCTGTTAGCTTTGCCATTCGTAGTGTGACTGCAGGCTGTTGTTAAAGCCCATCTCGTTATTAGACATTGGTCATTAGACAGGTAGAAAACACTCAACTGATTTAAAAATACATACCGTGGCTTTGTATCTATAGCCTGGGTTAATTCCAGGCTGTGCGCGATTAAGTATATTCAAGAAGTCGGCTACTTCATTCCTTACACGCTACTGATAGTTGAAAATGAAAGAAATTTGTATACCCCTACCCACCCACTGTTGCTAATACTTTTGGAAGGACAAGCTTCTGAAATACCAAGCAATAATGTAACTAGTGTATAGTTATAATATATAGTATAGTGTAGTGCACCACCTATTTGGTAGATTTTTGTTGCAGTTGATACGGTTCATGTTTGTCCTTAACTGCATATTACATATGGAAGGACAGATCTGGCTCTTGACACGCTCTCTGCAGCTGAGCTCCTTTCAGGGCTACAAGTTGAGAGTGACTCACCTCTATCAACTGAAACAGCACAGTATCCTTGTGTCGGTGGGCCTGGATGAACATGGCATAAACCCCCTGGTAACTAACCGCACAGCTTTCCAAAGACAGATGTTCAAGTGCGCTCATAGTTTTTGACCCATGGCTCCCAGAATTCTGTTATTGATAGCTCGTGACTTTTGACTTGTAAGCACACAGAGAGAGGTCTAACTTATCCATCACTATTTATGTTGTGTTTGTTTCATGACTTTTGACTTGTGAGCACACAGAGAGAGGTCTAACTTATACATCACTATTTATGTTGTTTGTTTCATGACTTTTGACTTGTGAGCACACAGAGAGAGGTCTAACTTATCCATCACTATTTGTGTTGTTTGTTTCATGACTTTTGACTTGTGAGCACACAGAGAGGTCTAACTTATCCATAACTATTTGTGTTGTGTTTGTTTCATGACTTTTGACTTGTGAGCACACAGAGAGAGGTCTAACTTATCCATCACTATTTGTGTTGTGTTTGTTTCATGACTTGTGAGCACACAGAGAGAGGTCTAACTTATCCATCACTATTTATGTTGTGTGCTTGTTTCACAGGTAAAGGTATGGAACCTAGACAAACGTGACAGTGGGAATCCCCTGTGCACCAGGATTTTCCCTGCGATTCCTGGAAATAAGCCGACAGAGGTGTCCTGCCTCAGTGTGCACGAGAACCTCAATTTCATGGCCATTGGTAAGCCAACTTTTCCCAGATGTGATGAGAGTAGGTTCTAAGTTACAGGGTTGCTGGCATCTTGGTAGTTTTGAAGATGGAGGTTACAAATGTGTGCAACTTGGCTTTAATCCTCTCACGATCGGTTACTGTTTCATGCAGTCAGTATGTTGATGCTGGCATATCACTTATCTAATCTTAAAGATGGGCCTTTATTGAGCCCCAGACGCAAAAACAGAAATTTGCCATTTTTATCTAAAATTACAGTAGCCACACAGTGAAGAACGTCAGTTGCTGTGGGCATTCACATGAAGATAATTAGTTTGCTACACTAAAATAAACAAACATGGTGACAATCTATCAGCATTAACCCACTTACTAGTCCTGTCCATTCACTGCTGGGCCAAACAAAAGTGCAGTTGTTGACTCCCAGCCAAAAGGTCTCGGGTTTGTTTCCCCGACAGGCCCAGTTCTGACCATGCCTACTCCTCCCATACTCCCTGTAAGTCAATGCTGAATACTGTACAGCCCTAATAGGTAGTGATGGGCTGATCTAGGCTTTACAAAACACAGTGACAATTGAAATAATTGATTCGAGGCATGACAAAATGGTCGAAACAGTAAAATACTCGACAATGACATCTAGTGGTAGCCACAGTCACTACACCCTTTTATGCAGTTATAGGTCAGTTTTTCTGACTTTATTATCAGTGGCCAAGTGGGCTTGATTTAAAGCTTTTAAATCTCATTTAGCTGAAAGAGTGATTTTACTGAAATCACATCTAGGTTGATTTCCCCAAAACGACTTGGAATTATAAAACTAGTTTATAAAGTAGGCTACATCTATATTTTTAATGTTCTTTCAAGTATAGAACAATGGTGAGTGGGAGAGAGATGTCAGGGAAAGATATGGAAATGATCGCGGGCCGGATTCGAACACAAGTCTCCTGAGGTACCTAAGTCCATATGGTCATGAAGCTACTGCTAGCGCCACAGCTCCAGCCATCAAAGCAGTCAGTTTTGCACTTAGTCAAAGAACCAGAGTGTTTTGAAACCCCAAAACCTTGTAAAATTTATCATATTGTGATAGGCCAATTGTGCATGTATGTTTGAGTGGTCTCTGGTGGTCGTGTGATAGCTGGTGTCGTGTTGGTGAATCCCTTATTGGTTTTACAACCTCTGCGGAAATCGTTGAGGTAACGACACGGGCCCGCTTTAATGTCACGTGACAAAGTGTCTCGATACACTTTTCCACTTGACCAGAGGTGTATGTGGAAACATCTCGAAACAGTGTTTCAAGACGTCAAGTGTCGAAAATATGTAGACTGTGTTGACAGCCTTTGTATGTTTTTGGCAGGTTTTACTGATGGCAGTGTGGTGTTGACCAAGGGAGATATCACAAGAGACAGGCACAGCAAAACACTGACGCTACATGAGGGATCCTCCCCAGTCACTGGTCTGGCATTCCGACAGTTCAGCAAGGTCACACATCTATTTGTTGCCACTCTGGAGAAAGTCTATGTAAGTGTGTTGGATTACCCTTTGGGATTTGAATGTGATTTAAAGAGTAACTTTTGCACCCTAAATAGTTTTGAGCGCTAAAGTTAATAATAGGACTGACCTGGGACGAGATACATAAATGCTGGTGTTAATATTGACAATTTTCTTGTTTTTATAAAAATCTGGATTTTATGGGTTTGAAAATGGCTCAGCACGTCAAAGGACCTTGCTGGTTTCCAACTGTACTTTTGGTGCGCTCGTGCATCATCAAAATAATTTAATGGTGTCGTGCCAGAATGTGTACTGTCGAAAACTGACCAAAAACGGCAAATTGCATTTTATGGGTTGTATTCCCACCCCTAAAGATGCTTATTTAAACAGAAAAAATTGATAATCTAGGACACAGCGGGTGAAAATAATGTTGAGCCAGATGGTTACTTGCTTTATAAATGATTTATGTATTTTATATATCGGGCGTAACTTCTGGTGTTGAGCTGCGTGCGCATGTGTTGGTGAAGTCAGAGTAATGTCGGCAGTAAATGGGTCTCCAGTAAAATAGTTACATTGTATCTAGGCCGTGCCCAAAGCAAAAACCGTTGATTAAAGTAATTGGCTTATTTATATTTATTTATATTTAGTTTTTTATTGCATGGCCATAGTATGCAGCCATGATATTGAGATGCAGGCGCAGGACTCCTACTATGTCTTGTGCTTTTGAATGTTCAATATTGTGCATGAGACGTTAATTCAAACACGGGACGATTCCGGATTTGTCGGGATGGGTGGCAACCATATAACTAGCTATCATCTCCCCCATTATTTCCCTTATGGCCAGTGCTACACCCTGTCCATCAAAGAATACCCTAAGACAGAGCTGGACACACATGGCTGTGCGCTGCGCTGCTCCTCTCTGGCGGACCCTTCCCAGGACTCTCAGTTCATCGTGGCAGGCGACGAGTGCGTGTACCTCTACCTGCCTGACGAGCGAGGGCCCTGCTTCGCCTTTGACGGACAGAAGCTGTTGGCCCACTGGCACCGCGGATACCTGCTTCTGCTCATCAGGGACACCAAGTCACCCAACAAGTCTGTCCTTATTAAGCATCATTCATGTCTACAAGACACATACCACTGTGATTCATAGCATTACACGAGCATTCAAAATAAAACAAATAACAAACAAAGTTTTGTTATTAACAGATCGAACACCATAAAATGATAAATAATACTGCTTTTTTCATGCATGAGTAACAACCAATAACTACCTTATATTTGTTTTATGCTGTTCGTGCCCAGGGCAGGATTTGGTAGCCGGGAGACATCCCCATCAGAAAAGCAGCTCCTGACCATCTATGACCTGGACAACAAGTTCATTGCCTACAGTGCTTCTTTTGAACATGACATCATCAACGTGCTGGCCGAGTGGGGCTCCTTCTACATTTTAACTAGCGATGGCAAGATGTTTGTCCTCCAGGAGAAGGACACACAGACAAAGCTGGAGGTGAATCTGATGCCAATTTTTCCCATTGGCAATAATGAGGAATGATTGGTCTCTCTAAACGGTTTGTCATACTAGATGCTGTTCAAGAAGAACCTGTTTGTGATGGCCATAAACCTGGCCAAAAGCCAACACCTGGATAGTGACGGACTCTCAGAGATCTTCAGGCAGTATGGGGATCACCTCTACCACAAAGGAGACCACGACGGTGCCATCCAACAGTACATTCGGTAACTGCATGGAAGAATACTTGCCATGACTCTAGTCTCCACATGAATAGGATTTCAATATACTCAAGTAGCCCCATCAATAGTCTATGAATCTAGAGTTGGTATCAATGTAATTGAGAAAGACAGCAGTCCTTGTTTATTGCATTAGCCATGGATGGATTCCACCTAATTGGTTGTTATTCATGTCAGTGCATTGATTGGTTGTTTAGGATGTGGATGGCATGACCTTTAACTTGGACCTTGATAAGATTGCTCTTCGTTGACACATAGCTATTGCAAACTGCAATAGCTAAGACAATGAATCCCCATTGAATCATGATTATTTCTTCTTGCAGTACTATAGGAAAGCTAGAGCCATCATATGTGATCAGGAAGTTTCTGGATGCACAGAGGATCCACAACCTCACAGCATATCTGCAAGCACTGCATAGGCAGTCCCTGGCTAATGCAGACCACACCACACTACTGCTCAACTGTTACACCAAGCTGAAGGACAGCTCCAAGCTTGAAGAGTTCATTAAGGTATTTTGACAAATTACATTCCCGTTCTATTACAAAACATCAGTTAAGGTCAGGGCAACTCTAGTTGCCTAATTCATTGTTCAAACTGTTGAAACTGGTTGCGGTTTAAACTGTTTTCCAGATCATTTTCCAGATCATTATACTGTATGTTTAAGTCAACTATATAATATAACAATAACTAATAAAACGTTGCAAACCAACACACTTCACACACAAAAAAGGGAATGTCTCCAAGGCTTTAATCCTTCATATGATCATACATGTTCAGACAGTGAAACATTAGTAAATCCTTGTTAGGTTCACCAGCCAGTCACTTCATTGGGTAACATGATACGTACAGGGTTCTTCCACGCCCTCTAAACAAATTCACAAAAATTACATGTTTTGAATATTGGGTTGTAAGGATGTTTTACTTCATGCATCTATAATGTTTCCTTGCATATGATTGCTAGTTTCGTATCCACGTTGGTACAGATATAGGGACAATGAGCTATACTTTACATGATGACATTTTAGTATTGTTGGCATTGGTGTGCTAATATTTTAATGATGTACCTTGTAATCCTGTATTAAATATTCTATATGAAATAATTTAATTGAATGCTGATATGTTCTCTTCCCGCATGTTAACAGAGCAGTGAAGCTGAGGTCCCCTTTGATGTTGAAATTGCCATCAAGGTGCTACGTCAGGCCGGTTACCATAGCCACGCTGTCTTCCTGGCTGAGAAACATGAGCACCATGAGTGGTACCTGAAGATCCAACTGGAAGACCTCAAGGTTTCCAAAACACTTCAAGACCTATTTAGATAAGAGATACAGATCAACATTATCAGGGTGATCATCATGGAACATCACTTATTTCCCTAGTAGTAGATGATGTATTTGATACAGATTCATATTCAAAACATATTTAGTTGAGAGGCATAATTAATTGTAATGTTTTTATTTAATAAATGTCCAATTTCATTCATTTTTTTAGGGGTTGGTATATTATGAATAAGTATAAATGCTTTAAAATCTCTTCAGTGGAATAATCTGTACGATTAAATCAATGTCCAAAGGAATTCATATTAGTGTTCCAATCATATTAACATGATTGATATTAAACCTTTGTTTATACACATACACATACACAAACCCACACATAAACATCCTTTAACGCATACTTCTGTCCCAGAACTATCAAGAAGCGCTTCGCTACATCGGACGCCTGCCGTTCGAACAAGCTGAGAGCAACATGAAGCGCTATGGCAAGACCTTGATGCATCATGCGCCTGAATGCACCACCCTGCTCCTGAAGGGCTTGTGCACAGACTACCAGCCCAACCGAGACGCAGCCGACAGCGATAGCCTGCCGAAAGGAGTGACCAATAAGGTCTGGTTGACACCAACGAGTTCCCTCATTGATTCATGCAGGTTTTAACTAGACATCTTGCACTTTCATTGAAGAAGCAAACGGGATGCAAATTTTAATTGAACAAGGTTGATTTCAAATACAGTAACCCCGGTTCTGGGGGCCACCTGTCACTTTTTAATTAGGGCTCTTCCACAACTGGCTTGTTTGGAGCTGAATGTGGAGCATTTTTCCCCAAAGATCGGCTCCTTCGAGCATATGTCAACAGCAATCGCACTATTATTTTGGAACACACCAAGACCACCATGTGGTATTGGCGAGTGTCCAATCGAAATCTAGAACAGGTTGTTTGCAGTGAGAATGCAATCAGCCCCTTAAAGCAGGACAAGTCGCTACAAAAGCAAAGTAAAAGCTCTTGCGTGAACTTGGTGGCTCAAAGAATGTCTACAATGACCGTGTTACCGGCCCTAATTACAAGACTTGTTCTGCTCTATATTTTCCTGTTCTCAATATTAGGTTTTGTTGAAAACATCAGCAATACATTTTTCAAATAAACATTTTGGCTTATTTTACGTTTTTAATTGTGTCAAGCATGAAAAACACTAAATTACCCAGATATATCCTGCGTATGCTTCTTGTTGTTCCAGGCCAGTTCTGAGGAGTTCATCCCAATCTTTGCGAACAACCCACGAGAGCTGAAGGCCTTCCTGGAACACATGATTGACGTGGAGCCGTTCTCACCACAGGGCGTCTACGACACTTTGTTGGAGCTCCGACTGCAGGACTGGGCACATGAACAGGACCCTGAGGTCTGTGCACATTTACTCAGTTACAATGTGTACTATTCACTACAGTGTGTATTATTCAACTAAACTAGGCAGAGGGTTCCAGCCTCCGCTCTGCTATTCACATGCATGAGCAGCGGGATGAGAGCTTTATGAAATCTCACTTTGAAATAATATTTCTGAAAGAGTTTATGGTAATAATCATCGGCTGTCTGCTGGAAAGCAAATGTTAGTTACTTAAATAATACGCGGCGGCCTGAATATCACACACCTGCGACTAGTTATACAATTTATTTCACTTTCTCCAGAAATGGTAGAAACGTTTGGTATTTGTTACTTGACTTTGAATGTTTTATTTTATTTGGTGTGCAGAGAAAGAGAGTCCTACAGGGGGCAGCGTTGTCGCTGCTGAGGAGTGACAACACTATCTTTGATAAGGCCCTAGTCCTCTGTCAGATGCACAACTTTAAAGAAGGGGTCCTATACTTGTACGAGAAAGGCAAACTGTGAGTGCACGCCACACACAAGCCCTAGTTCACACATCTCCAGATGTCCTTCATAGCTGGCGTACCGTTGCAGGTACCAGCAGATCATGCACTACCACATGCAAAACGAAGAGTACGGCAAAGTGGTGGAGGCCTGCAAGCACTATGGCGACCAGGAGGTCTGCCTGTGGGAGCAGGCGCTGGGCTACTTTGCCAGGAAAGAAGAGGACTGCAAGGCTTACATCAGTGAGGTCCTGCAGCACATTGACCAAAACAACCTGATGCCTCCCTTACTGGGTGAGCCACATGTACTTCCTGTGTGTGTGTGTGTGTGCGCCCGTAACTCATAATGGTTCTCTGTACGCTAATTTAATTATGTTCCATGGCCCCCTAAAATAAGTGTTTCATAGCTCGAGTCCTTAAAGTAGATTTATGACATTCGACCAGCATGTCAGACCCAAACTAAGGCTCATTGCTTATATTGCAACCATCACACAGGAAGGGCAATGTCATTCTTTGCTCAGGATGTTATTACTCTATTGACACTATGGGCCAGACATGGATTAAACCTAAAAAGGAAAAGGTCTAAAAGAAATATTCTGTGAAGATAACCATTGGAGAAAAATGATTTTAGTCTAGGACTAAGATTGATCCGGCCCTATATCTTTAAATAGAAAATAGTGGTTTGTTGCTATTTTAATGATTAAAATCTCATATATATTCCTTTTAGCCATGCGCTGAGGGCAGTCTCAAGCCACTGACTACTACTACTACTTGTTGTTGAGGACCATGGGTCTCTAGGTTTGAGAACAGCTGCGTGAGTGGTTGGTGGTGTTTCTCTGTGGCTACAGTGGTGCAGACACTGGCGCACAATTCCATGGCCACTCTGTCCGTGGTCAAGGACTACCTCATCAACAAGCTGCAGAGGGAGAGCCAGCAAATTGAGGACGACGAGCGCAAGATCCGGCAGTACCGCGAGGAAACCGCCCACCTCCGTTCTGAAATCAAGGAGCTGAGAAGCAGGTTGGTAATGCCACGTTGGGAGCAATGTGCAGCATAATGTTGCACGTATGGAGATCTCTAACCGGGTATTTGGGTGTGACACAATATACATACTCGTATATCAGGCCCATTTAAATATTGTTTACAAAGCCATCACAATGAATGGCTTTTATAGAAACCTCACACAGCTGCCATGCACATTGTATTGCATTGTTATAACCTACCAAAATAATGGCTAACGCTAGCTAGACATGCACATTGGTATGCATCGTTATAGCCTGCCAAAGTGATGGCTAACGCTAGCTAGAAGCTCCTGGTCATTGCATGGCACGTTATATTTATTTTAATACCATTATATAGTTTCCACTTGTCTGATTACACAGATGAAGAAATCATAATCTTTGCTGGATTAATGAAGACTATAGAAAATGATATGTTTCAGGGCAAATACTGTATGTTGCTGTATATTGTAATACATTGTGCTTAACATAGCTAGAGCATCACTTGTAATATTTTTGGACCAGTGTGCTTTGACTTCCAAGGTGAGAGCTACGGCAGTAGTTCAGTTTCTGATCATACCGTAGTGTAGGTGGAAAGGGAACCTTATCGGCTATTCTGACAATTATTACCTCTCCCCCCATTAGCCCCAGAAACCAATGGAACAGTTGTTGTAGGTCGTGTGCTGTTTATATTCAAGGCCTTGTTTTTCCTGTCAGTGCGAAAATCTTCCAGAAGACCAAGTGCAACATGTGCAACAGCCCGCTGGAGCTGCCGTCCGTGCACTTCCTGTGCAGCCACTCCTTCCACCAGCACTGCTTTGAGAGCTACGCCGAGAGCGAGGCCGAGTGTCCCACCTGCACGCCGGAGAACCGCAAGGTCATGGACATGCTGCGGGCCCAGGACCAGAAACGAGACCTGCACGACCACTTCACCAGACAGGTAACCGGGGAAACGGACTCACTAGTCATGATTCACAATTGTATGTTTCCTGACATGAATGCACAAACATGAAGAACAGACTAGATGCATTTGACATGCCACAGAAACACACCCATGTAAAAAGACAGCAAAACAATATGATACAAGACAACATATATTTTTTACAGTATTTTAATTATATATAAAATGGTTTTTAACTAGTAACTACTTTTTTTTAATAATACATAATGGTTCCTATTTGGCTTTATGTAACGAAGGCTTGTGCTATTGTATTTTAAGCTGCGCACCTCCAATGATGGTTTCTCAGTGGTGGCGGACTACTTTGGACGGGGAGTGTTCAACAAGCTGACTCTGGTCACCGATCCGCCTGGCACTAAGAATATAGGGAGTCTAGACGCAGATCTCCAAAGAGACCTCCTCATCCACACCAAGAGAAACAGCTAGAGCATTATGGGATATGAGCGGAAGCCATTTTGATTGTGGCCTTGCGCCACTTAGCCATGTGCTCTGTTGAGTTGCCTGTCACTTTTTATTAAGCAGTGAAAACACATTAGCCCGTTATGTGATGCATAGCTCAGGCCAGGTCATGTTAGTCATCCTTGAGTGTAAAGGTTTTAAATATTAGAATGTGTACTACTGTCTGTAAGTCCCACAATGAAGTTATGCTTTGCACTTGATTTAATCTTAACTTGTATCTCTTCCTCTAATTGTAATTGTGAAATAATACTCTTGCACAACTGTTGATTGAAGAAAGACTTATTATTCAGATGTATTGTCATGCTTCTTCAGGAATAAAATTCTGAATTATGTCATGTCCGCAGACTGAGTTTGTGTTTATTCTATTATTATATGTATATTATCTGACTGGTAATGTGGACACAGTCCACACAGGAGGAAAATTAACAGACATGCCATGGCTGATTATAACACAATGTTATCCTAGGCTGGTAAACTGTAGACATTCACAATAATACATGCATTTATATTATACATTACAATTAGGCCATTTATCAAAATTGCAGTGAGAAAGGACAGACATGGCATAAAGGCATCTTGGGCAAAGATTCTTTACAGCAACATTCTGTAAAAGTGAACCACCATAAGTAGACTATCCTGCCCCCCCCATATAACATCCAGTCTTCCATAATCTCCCTTGAAAGAGCATATCATGGCTGGACATGTTTGACATGGTAATTACACAGATTGCAGAGCTATGTATTTGGGACTGTTGAAGTGTATGCTGTTTGCATGTAGTACTGCATAATTAGTTAATTACTACAACCATGCCTGGTGATTATTGGTTATTTAAATTGCTACATTTCAAATAACTATAGGCAGTTTACAATATGCATTGCTATACTATAATGCAGTTTAAAAATTATGGCCCCAGAAGTATATTTCATGATTGCATGTTGCAATTACACAACAAGCTAAAAACAGTTTTATGAGTTAATAAATTATATGAAGTGACCTCTATACTGCAAGTGGTAAGAGTTTCATTCATGGGCAGTTTGTGGTTGCAAATATTTCCTATCTAGTTCATCATTTAAAAAAACACCCTGTATTGTAATGCTACATAGCTTAAACTACAAAAACAAGTCCAGAAAAATCAAGGAGCTTCCCTTTTCTTTTAATGTAGGGGTAAAGCCTGAGATTGCAGGTAGCACTGTGTGGTCTTAAGAACTAGTAGCAAACTATTCCATACAGCTATTGACTTCTAACCTGACATGTCAGATGGATTGTTAGACACAAGTCCATCCGGGGAGCTGTCCATTGAAACCCTTTGAATAGAGCAGAACTTTCAAAAAAGACTAATACTACAGGTTTATTTTGGATGAACCATCTGTCGTTGTTTTCACGTAGCTTTCGCTGTTGTTGTACTTAAACCACGCCTTGGTAGCTATCAGTATGAGGCTACTTGGTCAGATCAATTGTGATTTCGACTCACTCTGAATGGTTTCCAGCTCTCCAGATTGATTCTTGCGGTCGAACTGAAGCCTCGCGAGACCATCCTGACTTCGCTAGGATAATTGATGTGGCCCAGCTTGAATGTAGGATATCACGCTGCTATGAAATGTAAATAATGACGATTGTTGCATCTGTTATTTGTTCTGACACATTTGTCTTTAAACATAATAAGTATACTGTAGGCCTAACAATATTTAAAAACAGAAATTGGTTAAATAATTAGGCTACAAACTTGCTACTCTACAGTTGGTAAACAGTAAATAGTGTATTTGCCCTATATACATCGAGCAATAGATAAATGCAAACAGAGTGCAGCATTTGTTTTTGTAGGAATAGGTCTGCTTTATAAAAGCCTTCTCTGTTCTGTAAACTACATGTACAGTAGCCTATGTAATATGTAAATACTATACAGTTCCTCTTGGTGGCACCATATCATCTCTATACGATCTCTTGAGGAGATCATCCTGTATGCCCAGTCACCCCGTGGACACGGTGTCTCTGGTTCAGCTGATCTCTGGGGTTGAGGGTGCCCTGTTTAGGGGGGTTTCCTCCCTGCTCCACACAGGGCAGAGACCTTCGCAGCTCTAGCCGGGCATCGGGACACAGGAAGATGTAGAAAAGTGGATCCAGCGTTGTGTTGAGACTGGTCAGGCCATAGCATAGTCGGTAGATAAGGAAAATGGACCGTTCCAATGCGCACGGTTCTTCTGTCAGCAGCAGGGACACGAACCTGTACCCCCCCACTAGGTGGTAGGGTCCAAAGACCACCATGAAGTTGATGGTGATGACGACCAAGATGCCCACAATTTTGTGGCGCTCCTGTGCAGAAACGGATGGTGAGCGCTGCAGTGTCATCCAGATCCGAGCAGATGTGTAGCTGCAGAAAAGACACAAGCAGGGTATCTGGTTATGTTTGCAAAGTTAATGTTGTTTTTAAATGTAGTAGTGTTTTGAGGGGCTCTGTAATATTTGAGATATTAAAATAGGCCACACATACAGTAGATACATTAT
>JAODTR010032841.1:0-13934 GCA_025399935.1 Amblyopsis rosae | reverse complement strand
AAACCCCCCCCCCCCCCCCCCCCAAAAAAGCTCTCTCCAGCAGTGGGTAATTGCTGGCAGGACTCAACTGAAGGGGGATCTTGCGTCAATAAATCGTCATGAAGGGCAACGCCCCTGCCTGGAACACAAACAGAGGGAACAGCTGCCTGCTCCTAGTGGCCTCATATAGTCTGTTAAAGCCCTTTCACACTTTTCTGGTCAGCCAGAAAAGAATACTCAAGTGGTGGGTTAGTGGTGGTGCTACATTCTGTAGTGTCTTTGCTCTTTTGTATTTCTTTCTCTAATCTACTGCTTTTCTAGTTGGTGGTTAAATGGACCATTACAGTATTTTGTGTGTGTGTGTATGTGCGCGTACTGTATGTTTCTGAGAATGAGACCTTGAAATCTACATGTATGTTCTCAAATGTTTACTGTTTAAATGCAGTGGGACATAACCTCTGCGGTCAGGGCAGCGTAAGGTCTCCTACTGAACGAGTTCACTTCAGCAAGTAGTAAATTTCAGAAAATAAACGAGGATTTTGGCTCCCAGAATCCCTTCAGTCCTCTTCAAAACCATGATCCACGGCAGATGGTTGTGAATTATTCATGTCAAGTTTGTGGGAAGCGCAAAGCCAAGTTCACATTTTATCCACACACAGATTATTCCATAGTATTGAGAAAAGGGGACAATGATTCAGAGAGTTGACAGGAGTAAGCGCCTTACAAGAAACTATTGGCTGATGCCAAGCAAGATCTTTTTTACTACAATTGGGGAAATTTAGCTTTGTCCTGTTTGAGTTGAGGCTTTATTGAAAGTGCAACCTTTTGAGTATATTATTTACCTTGTTTCTGGCGTGTCAACGCACCAATTTAGCTTCTTTAGCTGTCTGGTGTTTAGTAATTTAGATCTAGAAAAGCAGCCGTGCGTCTATTTATTTATCTCATTAATTGCATTACTGTACATTACTGTCTTAAACAGTTCGGACTCCATCAGAGGAAATAATTATTTTTAACATATTTTTGAGTGCCCAAATTCAAGCGGATGTGACTTTTGGCTTGACATTCACTCAGCTGCAATAGTTTTCAAGCTTCTGCTTTTAAAATGGCTCATTTGGCCCCTATTTACATGTCCCTCTACTTTCCCATCTCCTCTTTTCTCTCTCCCTGTTTAAATGTAGGACAGCAATAAGGACTCACTCAATGTCTGGGCCAGGCCACTGGAAAGTGAAGCGTAATCTTCAGAAGAGAAGCTTAACCCCTTCTGGTTCGTGCTGATGTTTCCTCATTTGTGTAGGCCACATGTGCTAAGAGAAGGCTCTGGGTGTTAATTGATATGTTTCATTCTTGAGCTTTTAGAGAATTTAGCCAAAGATGATTGAAGTCATGTCGGGAGGAATTCTATAGATAAGCCCCAAGATAACTCTTTCTTGTGTTCTACGGAACATTACCTCTTGTCAGTTTGCAGCTTTTACTCATGTATAGTCGCTGTTTCTATCTCACGATTGTCCAAGCTGTCAGAGGGATACAATGGCACCCCCATCATATCGGCACTTGATGCAGTTTAGCGTCACAGAAATGTTATTGTTCTCATTTATCCTCAGTTTTGCTGAATTTTCCTCAATGGAAAGATGGATGCGAAGGCAGAACGAGAGTGGGACCAGACTAAACAGAAGCTTTTTAGAGAACAATAGCAGCCACTGTGGAGTAATAAGATTACCGCCTCATTATTGTCGTTCTCTCTACAGCTTTACAGTTTTCCAGAATATTCCATTCAAGTAATCTCATTGCCAGATGAAACAAGTGTGCATTTAGTGTTTGGAAGAATTTATTAAGCATTCAAAGCTTTGCTCGCCAGAAGGAAAGTTCACAATTGAATTAGGGCTTTGTGCTTGAAATGGTCTGTGCTATTAATTGAAACGAACCTCTAATCTTTTACACATTTATAATGGATAAATGTGTGATTTCTTGGTCGATTAGATACATAACCTTTGGATATTTCAAAATTAACTGCCTTTTCCCCCCCAGTATTGACAGGTGACCTTTTGTGTTTTATAGGTTACTTGTTTAGTCTATTAATTTGGTTTCCAGCCAGCATGGAAGCTTTAACATACCACGTGCTGCTGTATTGTGGAAAGAACTTGTAATTACATCTTGTTGGGTTTTATAGCAATGGCTAACACATGATTGCAGCTTAGAAGCAAAGCCAGAGGAGCCCTATTATGTGTTTTGAGCCACCAATATGGTCAGACTAGAAAGCCTATGGAAGCCGTTGGTTATCACTTTGGTTATGCGTAGTCAGGGTAACATGTAGCTTGCACTTAGAAGTCCAGCTGTTTGCTGTGTGCAAAAGATAGAGGTTTAGCGCATGAAAGAATCTGCTTACAATTTTAGCGCAAGAGGTCATGTTGACCCCCTTTTAGTGCTGTTGAGGACACAGCATCTTGTCACGTCAAGCAAAACAAGTGGCAGTGTAATCGCGGTGAGCAGGCTGTGGAGGTATGCGGTGTTTCCATCTGGCCGAGTGGAATGTGCAGTGAGGGTTTACCCAGGGACAGCAGGTCAGGCAGGTCTCTCAGGATGTAATCTCACTGCCTCCCTGAGGGAACGCACCACAAAATCAGAAGTTCCCGGCAGTTACACAATCCCTGTTACGAAGGGCTCAGGGCACCCTGGGTCTCCCAGGTCCATATTAACTTTTCCAGCCACTAATCTGCAGATAAGCCCCGAAATGGAGACCTGCATGCTGCCCCTGGTGTGTAATGAACATGTTTATTAGCCGTCTTAAATATTATTATTAATATTATTATTAATGCTTTATATTTCATGGACTTCTGTGTTGTTTGTTCAAGCACTTCAGTTATTGTGCTGCTCATGTCCTTCTTGAGGTCAAATTCTGAATATGTGTTTACCTTTTAATTATTTTCTTTTGGGGAGCAGGGTTAGGTCAAGGTTCATATCTATTAATAGGGGCAGCAGTGATTGGATATGTGATTGTTGAGGGGGCGTAACTACCTCCCTTTACCTATACGTCTAAACAGTACAGAAATGTCTGGACTATGTACTTTTCATCTCTGCTGCAGAAATGGTTGAAAGCTAAACATACCCTATTAAGTGTTAATTTGACAGATTTTAATGGTAATCCAAGTAACAAACATTTACATGAGTTTTCATTTGCATTTTTGGAAACTAATTTCATCATTCATACATTGTATAAAATATCAAAGTGAAGTGCAGCTTTTGGTTACTCAAAATGTAAATACAGTGGTGCTATTTTGGAAAGTGGTTTTAATGGCTGTATTCTTTTTGTGTAATGATTGTATTAATTGTATTAAGCAGAGATGGTAAAATTGACTGAATTTATAAACATCCAGCATAGTCAAATGCCAATTGAATATCATAGTGTCAAACAATGCAATAACGGCTGTAAATACATTTTTATTTGATTTACTAAATTTGTCTAGGGATGTATACAATAAACATAGTTTTTATCAGCAGCAATAAATGGTCATCAAATTCCAATTCATGCAAACATCATACCAAAATACATTTTTTAAAGACTTTTTTATCTGCTGTTCTTCTGTGAATGCTCAACTGCGCGTAGTTGGTTGGTGCTATCAGCTAAGATAAGGCAACCGTGCTGCAGAATCTGTGTCCTTATCATTACAAACAATTTAACATTCTTACTATCCGGCTGCCAAAAAAAATCAACTTGGCCCTGATAAATTCCTGTGCATTTATTGCACTGTGTGATCAGAGTCAACCTAATGTAATATCAGCGTTTCACTGAAGTATGCCCACTGTACAGTAAACCCATCTCAATCTCAACAGCTAGTCGGGGGAAATTATGAAATAACTGGCAGTGTTGTTGGGAATTGACTGTGTGTTGCATCCCATTTCCTGCCAACGCTCTGAAAACAGAGCTCTCAAATGTTGCCTTTACAGTACATGCAGTTTGCAATTAACAACTGCCATAATGAATTAAGGGAGGATAATGGGCTGTAATTGTTATTTGAATTTAGTCATGACATTTATGGCACGTTACGTTTTTATGATCACATTTCTAGAATTTGAATTACATCACACTTAATACAGTTCCAGGAACATTATATGGGCCGTAAACCAAGTTCATATTGCCCCTAGCTTCAGCTGCAGATAGGTGTGTCATTGGCTATTGGCTATCTAGCAACAGCCAAGTGTCTCTCTGTTGAGCTGTTGTTTCCAAAGAAAGACATAATCAAGTGTGTGTGTGTGCATGCGCGCGCCCATGCCCATGTGTGAGTTCGGCGGCGATTAGATCCAATTTACTGAGAACATCTGCTGGCTGTACGTTCACTGTGGTGGCTAATGCCCAGTACCTGTTTTCAATGGGTACCCAAACCCTACACCTCAGTCTTCTCTATGCCCCATTTCACACCCCACCACACAGCCGCTTAGGCCAGGAGCAGTATTATATCCTGGAGCTGTCTGCTTTCGCATCTATCTACTATAGATGTGTTCTCCTGTTTTAAATGCCGTTTAATATTGCTGCTTTTGCTACTGAATAATCACAACAAGGATTCACTCCATTCCCCACCCGTGAAAGCCTTTTTTTTTATAAGTTTGAAGTGAGGAGTTTGCATTTGCAGAGAAACTACTTGAATCAGTACACAGCAGAGGACACATTAAGCTTTAAACACAACACTAGTGGGCCTGCTAATAGCATAGGCTGAACTGATTTGTATAAGCCCTTCCACTGCTTGGACTCACCCACTGTTAAGTAATCAATCATGACATTCAAAAATATAACTAGGGTTCGCTGATGATGAAGCTTTAATGCTTTGTGTTTTGGACTTGCGATTTGACTGCACATTTTTCAAAACTTCAAAGTTAAATATGTATATGCATGGGTGTTTTTGGACAATTTTTAGGGATGCTAAATTTGACTCCATTTGGTCTCTGTAAATTCCCTTTCAAACGCCAGAATCTGTTACTGCGTATAGCATTAGCTGCTGGCATTGGTTAGCTTAGTAGCAGCGCCAGAACTGGAGTTCTGATAACTAGAAACAACAATGCTTTTAATTAATAAATCCCAAAATGCACTGCATTTCATTACCTTAACGTGGTAGGTATTGAAACTATTGAATAGTATAATATTTAGCTAAATAATTTGATATATTGTAATAATTATACTCTGATATCAATAAGTCTTACGTATTTGTAAAATAAAATACTATTTTGGTAAAACCATGAGTGGGATCATGTTTCATATTAGTTGGTCGCGATGAAGCGATCTTAAATATTGAAAGAAGCGTTGTTCTTGTGATTAAGGTGGTCTGTATTATGCATTTCTGGGCTGGGCTCACCGGGCCCCCAAGCATCCCAGGCCCTGCTGCGGCTGCACCGGCTGCACTGCTTAACGAATTCCCTCACTAATGTTTAGACAGGACTTATACAAAATATGAATTAATGTTTAATATGTGATTGATAGGCCTAAAGGGATATTGGTAATTTAGACTTTGTATCTGCCTACAGATCACATTCTCATTAGGGGCTGAGCACCCCTAAAGGTCTGGTCCTAGAATCGCCCTCTGTGTATCTATAATTTATACCTGCATGTATTTTTAGACTTGGTGGCCTGTTACCAGGTTGCTGGTTCAAAACCATTTGAAGGTGAATAGAGAAAACGTTTTTAACACATTTTGGACAAATTCTATGGTAGACTTTCTCATCTGCCACATTACAAATACTGCCATTCTTTTTCAGTTCTCACGTGATGTTGAGGCTCTTTTTGTGAATGTGCATGCAATGAACATGCCCTTAATCCTTTTCTCTTAGCCTCTCTAGGCGCCTTGGAGATGTCAGGAACCAGACGACAACTAACAAATTACAAAGTAGGAGGAGGAATTGCACCTAATTAGGAATAATAACTTATCCTGTGACATTTGTGGTTTCCAGCCTTTTGCATATTGTATGTCTTATCTGTATGCCTTATATGACCACATGAATAATAACTTGTGTTACAACAGTAAACATGTTTTATTTTACCCACAATCCAAATTGTTTAGTCACATTGTGTGAAAATGTAGCTTGTCATCTTCCCACATTTTGTGTTTACTAATAACTCTTTAGTCGGTTGTTGGCATTGCCAGCGAGCTCATTTGTTTAGCTATTGGTTCCCTATGAAGTCACCGCAGATGAATGAAATGGCAAGGCTATGCTACTGTAGCAGCTGGGCTGTTAGCTAGATAAATGAACCGCTGAGAATGTGCATGCATAGCTTAATGAAAAATATAGCTTAGGGCACAGTAGGATTTTTGTGAGCTTGTTCCGAAGTTAAATGTCCAACAGGTTATCCATCAGCATCTCAATGAATAACGGGGGTGTAATTGACTGACTGCGAGTGCAAATATTGTTGTGGTCGTTCTGTATTCATTTTAATTAAATTTTGTATTTGCTTCAGTTGCGTTGCTTGGTGGAAGTTGTCATACCGGGCAGCCCCCATATGTGCAAATGAATAAATTGTGAAGCAGCATAACATTGGACTGCATCATTCAAACCCAATGAACCTCATTCTAGATAAAAAAACTAAAAAAAGTCTTCTTTCAGCTTGGATGTGTGTCACTTTCTCTCACGAGTGTCACTCTAGTACTATTTCATCAGTCACTGGTTCTCTAATGAGCATCTGTACAATGGCAACCCACACAGCAATCATTCTACTTGCATGGAAATGCCACTGTTGTCTCATGTAAGACATGCAAACACCAGTCTTTCAGCAGAATTGTTTGCATGACCTGACAAACTATATGTGTGGGCTGAGCAATGACATAATTCTGTGGAAGCCACCTTTGGTGCAGAAGGCCACACCTAGACCTTTTCACAATAATAACGTAATAAAAAACACAACTAATAAATTTATGAAATGCGTTGGATTCCATCCTATATAACAAATATGCTTGTTGGAAGAAACTAATTATTTGTAGTTTGGCACTGGGAAGATTTTCAAGGGAACTGATTTTCAGTGAAAAAGTTTTAGTTTTTTGGACCCCCACCCATATGTTCTTCATCATATTTGCTTAAAATGTTCCATAATAATATTCATCATAATAATCTTTATTTAAATAGCACCTTTCATACAGAATTACAGTTCAAAGTGCTTTACAGAGAGGGAATACATGCACAGTTGTGCTTCCCAAAAATGTATACAAAAATACAGAGAAACATTATTAAAAAAATCAATTTTACCAGATGCATAAATGAATACAGCAAGATGCATAACATGACACTGAAACACGTTACTAAAAATGGTTAAAGGATTCAGATGAAAGAAATATAAGAGAATTTAAAACCTCATCCTTTTTGTTGCTATGTCAGAATGTCAGCACCATGCTAATCTGGTGGATGATATGCAGATTTTAGTTGCAATTTAGTTATCAGTACATGTCTTTTATGGATGGATATATCCCCTTGTACCCACTAACCTCAGTGTATGAATTACCAAGACTCCCTGTATAGCCTCAGATATACAGACCCTGCATGTATATTCACCAAATAACTAGACTATTAGACTATGCTTGTTTGGTGGGATTGATACACAGACAACAGGACAATCCATCTCTGTTATCATCGTTCCAAACAGGCCTGCCACAGGTCTTTTTCCCCACTGCAACAACACCGCTACGGCGACCGGGCATTCCAGGAGATTTCTATTTTTAGTAACATAAGGGGTAAAAGATTGGTTAAATAATAAGAATACATAATATGATACTGAAATTACATAACAACTAAAATAAAATGAGGTAACGGCAGATTAAGCAAGACAACATACATTCATTGCACGTGCACCATTTTCTGTAGCAGTTTAGCAGTGCAGAGTAGTGAAGTTACAAGATAGCTAAAGGATCATTTGAGTAGATTATTATTTTATTTTATTAAAGATTTTTACTGAGCCGGGGTCCCTGATAGCTATAGGTAGTGAGTTCCATATCTTGGGGGCGTAGTTAATAAAGTCTGCATCGCCGATTTTCTTATTGCTCCTACTAGAAACTTTCAATAAAGCACTGTCAGATTACCTTAGTGTTCTGGAGGGTACAGTTGTATGTAGTTGACCATTGCTTGAGCGATATACTGTAGTTTGGTCCTAGCCCAGGTAGGGCCTTATAATGTGTGTAAGGAGGAAGACCTTAAAGACCTTAGACCTTGGTAGCCAGTGCAGGTCAGCCAATACTGTAGTAATATGTTCTCTCCTTAGTTCTTGTAGGCTAGCTAAGTTTTAAATTAGTTGTAGTGTCTCAATAGATTTTTTTTGGGAGGCCGGTGAACAGAATTACAGTAGTTGAGTTGGCTAGATACAAAAGCATGAATACTTTTTTTATTTAAAAATGATAGAACTTCAGCTATGTTTCTCAGATGAAATAATATATTCACTGTTGTTGTTTATGTGGGACCTAAATCTTAGATTTGAGTCCAACACAATTCCAAGACTGGTAACCTCCAATTGTATCCAGGGTGTTAAGGTCCTAGATTATTAGCCAACATTTCCCGTTTTGCTTTAGGGCCAACAATTAGGATTTCCGTTTTGTCCTCATTTAACTTTAAGGAGTTATTACTTAACCATTTATTTATTGCCAAAAGACAGTCAGTAATATATTTTAAAGCTGCAGGATCATTTGGTTCAGTAGAGATGTACAGTTGTGTTTCATCCACATAACTATGGAAAGATACATCATTGTGTTCCCTAATAATGCACCTTTCTTGTGGCTGTCTCTTTCACGAAACCTATCTGACGTGTGTCGATAAAATATCCATGATGTCCGCCAAGGTATGAGAACTGTCCAAAACTTTCCAGGTTATTTTTAATTCAGTCTCTGGCTGCTGTCTGTTTCGCCATCATGTGGTTCCAAAATGTTCGATCGTCTGCTTGCATTTTGTAACTTGTAGCAGTGAAGCTACAGTGTTCTTAGTATTCCAAATTATTTTTTTAAAAGGTGTCTATTTTAAACATGAATATAGTAGCAAACAATTACTATTTTCTATGTTAAGGATATCATGGAATATTGTCCTTAGCAAGGTGTAACGTAATCCGATCTCATAATTTTTTTTGTTTACCTAGTGTTGGGCTACAGCATAGTGTGTGGCAACAAGAACAGTGTTCTTGTCTGGCTGAGAAGCTGATGCTAGTGTGCCATCTAGTGGCAGAAAGTATAGAAAAGACTATTCTACAGAATGTAATCAAGGCCAGAAAAAAATTCCCAGATTATACCGCTCAAAGGAAATCAAATAATAAAACCGCGATATGAAACAAATCGTGGATTTGGTGAACCGTTACACCCCTAAGATGTCATTATCAATGGTATCAAATGCTGCACTGTAAGTCTACGAGAATAATTCAACAATTATTCATCCACCAATCCATTATATACTGTAGCCAGATTCCGACACATTTGAGATGATTTGACTGTTTCACTTGGCTCCAGAAACACTAACTTTAACATTTCTTTATCTATGAGCTGCTACTTATCATAATTAATGTCTCATATTCTCTATATTGCACTTGTACTGCAGTTTAAGGATTTAAATTTTTTTCCAGATGTTATTGTTATGTTAGAAAGCTAAATGTTCAACATGTAATGTAAATCAGGCTTTTGCCTGTTGTAAAGCAGAACATTACATTGGTTTATAGCATTGACAATATTGTACACCTACGTAGTCAGTGACGTCTGTATAGCCTTAATGAAAGAGAACATCAGAGTGTCTGCTAAGGATACATAAACAGGACAGAAAGAGGGGAGGTTTGGTACACCCGTAATCTATTTATAGACTAAAGGGCTCTGTTTTTTTCATCCATTCTCCTCATCTCTTTCTCATGCGCACCAACTAACAGAGGTCATGTTATTGCAATACCAGATCACCTCAGTGCTCTTTAATCTACCTCAGGCATACAATTGGCAAGTGCCAAGATACAGAAGAAACCCAGCATGTTAGTGGGCTAGAACTCATTTATTTGCCTTGGATTCTCAAAATGGCTTCCAGCTCATGATAAATCAGAAAGGCTTAAAACATTAGCTGCTGCTTGCTGCATTACCTAACGAGTGTCCTCTACAGTCCTGTGTTTCTATTTCAATGCATTGTGGATTCTGTGACGGGGGTATTGTACAACCAAATTTGTGTATGTCTGGCTTTGCCTATTGGTGAAGATTAATACAAGTAATGTAAAATATTTGTATTGTTTATTCTGGACACAGTGGTTTGCAACTGCATTGTGTTGCAGGTTCACAACAAATGGCTTCTTTTTTTTTTCGAGTGACACAGTAGCATGTTATTATCACTGCTTGCTTGTGTGTGGGGAAATCTGGTCACAACCTGGCACCAGCACCAAGAACGTATGAAGAAGTGGGCAACATTTTCACCTGGTGTCAAAACAACCTTTCTACAGAGAAGCCATAAACAAAATACATGTGTACGGTAACTGTTCTGAGCAGGTGGGAGTTTGTTACTGTAAATATAGATGTTTTTCTGCAGGTAGGCTAGATGTTGTATATATTTTGGCTATTACTACTAACCACTTGGGCTTCATCACCACGATTTAAGATGACACATTTAAGGTCTTCTTACTAAAGGTTATTTTTACCCTCTTAAAAAAGAAAAAGATAAGCTTGTACACATTGTGGGCAAAGGTCCTCTGCCAAAAAAATGACCATACTGTGAATGTTAATTGAGTTACAGCAAGCCTCTGGGCTGTAATGAGCGTAGTCTAGTTGCACAATGGCAAGCCCACTTTTTTTTTTTTTTTTTGTAATTTGAATTAGAACATTGCTGTAATGATGGAGTCTGTGTGAGTGTGGCGCGTCAAGTCCGTATGAACATGTAAAAGTAGGGTTCTCAACATGGTGAAATTGTACGTTTGTGATGCTACGTTGAAAGGCTGTCGCATGTAGTCATTGCATTAATACAGTGGTTACTGATGTCTGTGTTGTCACTGATGCCTTCACCATGATTCACAATGTGACATTTTACTGTCATCTGGTCCTGAACAACAAGCAACTCGGATACAGAGCCTTTTTAAATAGCCTTTTCACATACAGTACAGTAATTAGAGTTCCTCTTTTGGTTTCAACCCTAATTTTAAACCCACTCTTGTTTTACTAGTGGTTAGTGTTACATGCCTACATATTTTTTTTTCCTACTTTTTCCTTTGGGAGTCAGTAGGATAATATGTTTTTGCAAGCTCCGCTGAATAGACAAACCCGCTATAAATATGTTTGGAATTAAAGCTACAGTACAAGCTACAGAACACCCTCAGCAGCACATAGTTAAAAACCACTGCTCCATTTTAACTTCACAGGCAGCCTGGTGATATTCCTCTGTATCAGCCACTTAGCACCCCCCACCCCACACTCCCCTGTTGCACTAGTCAAATGATATGTGCTTAATTACCGGTTTTAAGCTGTCCACTTCCTCTGAGAGGCTCCATATTAGAAACCAAATCTTATAATTAACCCATCCTCGCACATGAAAGTAATGGCGGTGCCCTCACTTGTCAGACGCCCATGTTGACAGTTCTATCATGTGAGCCCATCCCTCCCCAGTACAGTCTTCCTAAATTTCACTGTGTTTTTCAAGGAAAGAGGAGCTTCCTAATGGACTGTTAAATTGGACGGGGCTAAAACAACCTTCTAATGGAAATTCCAATGGATAACTGACCTTGTAGGGTTGCTAGCTTTGCAGCCAGTCTTATCTCCAGCTAAATTAAGTGTAAAGGCTTTGACTTGGTTGCTCTGTCTGTATGCTACTTCGCATACAGACAGTAGTCAGGACAATCATATTTACAGTAGGTACTTGGAATTGGTAGAATTGGAACCTGTAGTGGATGAATTTATATTTTAAATAACCGTTGCCAAGTACAACATTTAAAAGTCATTGCGTAACTTTGATCTCTGATATCTCAAATGTTGTACATTGTTTTCTAATGTCATTATGAAGTTAATAGCTAACAGTTTTAAATGTACATCGGTGTCGTTGGAAAGTCTTTGCTTTGAATATTGGCGCCTCACGTAATGAAAGGTGACCTCTAATGACTGCAGATACACTTGGACAGTCACTTTGGCTCGGCTGCTCAGCAGAATGACTGCTGCTGACTGATCCAGAGAAGTTGTGGGAGTGGATTATCACTACAGAGGAAACTTGTTGACATCAGATGGTATGGGAACTTAACGGCCACACACAGGGCTCAAGGAAAAAGCCTCGCCAAGCCTGTGCCGGGCACGTAGAGAAGGGGGAAAACCAAATGCACTAAGCCCAAGCAAGTATCTCCACAGTTGGCTAATTCCCACAGACATCTGGTGGAGTGAGAATGGATACAAGAATATTTTGCGTATCGGAGAAGGAATTAACAGTGTCGCTTCTTGTGGTGGGCGGATAAACTTAAATTAAATTCATACAAAAAAATACACTTTGTGCTTGCACTGTTTTAAACAAAACCTTTTTTTTTATTTAAAAAAATGATTGATTTATATAAAAAATTATATCTGGACTGTAGCTTCATGTTGAAAAGATAGTATATTTAGCATATTTGCCCAGGCTTGCTCCCCAGGTGTGGATTGCTAAAGGCACTTTAAACTGTAAACATGACAGTTGGCAAAAGAAAAAAAACAAAAAACGCAGGGCACATCAGCCCACCATGGCTGATCATAGTAGTCATAATAACACTAATGACAGTGCAAGGCTCTCGCATCAGATGGCTAGGTAATACCACAGCAAACCCCTACTAAACCTGAGAGTGAGTAGTATTATGGATCATCTCTGTTCTTTGGTGTGACATAAGCACAACAGGATCTGAACCTAGAACACACACAAAAACAACACGCACACCACACACACATATGCACACACAAACGGCACAAAACACACCACAAAAACAACACACGCCACAAAACACACACAAACGCCACAAAACACACAAATGCCACAAAACACACAACGCATGCACACAAACGCCGCCAAACACACACAACACACACGCCACCAAACACACACACACACCACAAAACACGCAAACAAACGCCACAAAACACTGTTCATCCTTTGATAGCACATATACAGGGTGCAGAACAAGGTAGATGGCTACTGCATTTGTGGGATTTCCTAGAAGATTAATTTTGTTTGTTGACACAGCATTTGCTTGTTTTTACATGCCATTATTGGAAGGGTATTTAGACATGTAGTCTATTTAATCCCTCCAACTGCTGTGAAATCCCAAAACATGCAGATGCCATATTAGACATAACACATGCACGGGCATGTCCTATTGTGTGCTTGTGGGGCTGCAATAGCAACTCACCTGTGCCTCCTCAGGCCAATGAATGCACACACACACTCAATGAAATGATTCTGTTGTTGTATTTTAAATGTACAATGCATTAAATGCAGCGTTTAATTATGCGTTTGAACCAAAAGCAGGTTCCTCCCTATTAATCTTTAAACTCATGTAGATTACTTAACTCTTAATGGACCTTTCACAGAGGTGTCATACAGTAGAGTATGGCTCTACCAATGGACTAGTACGGTATCTAATTAGCAGCCAATACATGGTAGTAATAAACTATTGCTGTCTTCTTCCTATGACACCTCTGTGGCTCCATAGTTTCTTAATATGCCCTGTATAGAAGCTTCAGTGGGGTAAACAGGGAATTCCACATGACACAAGTCATTAGGTGGGTTTGAACTAGCCATGGCTAGCACATTGTCTTGCTGAGCTGTGCCAGAACACTCACGTTATATAGACCCACACAGTAAATACATATCTCACAGGTGGTTTCAACAGCATTGCTATATTCCATGTTTATAAATAAAGTATGAGTACCTCAGATAACTTGCCAAAAGTGTGCCGTACCAATCCACTCCGCACGTGGGCAATGATGGAGATACCTGGAGAGGAGTGATTGGGAGGAACGGCCCCCCTGATCTAAACCCGAGCGGAC